>QJNX01000736.1:0-279145 GCA_004155925.1 Monosporascus sp. MG133 | reverse complement strand
TCCCCAATATATGCGAAAGCAATGTACGAACTCAACAGGGTCGCTTGATAGCATGTTACAGTGGTGGGTTTGCTCCTCTTTTCTCCTTGGTTAATAGCCGCAAGGTGCGGATCCCGAAGGAATGCCAAACCACCTAGGTAACCAGCCAACCAACCGCATACGAACACATCCGTCCCCATCCCCATCCCCATCCTCACCGCACAACGAACATACATTACCCGCTAGGGGATGCAGATTAAGCAAATTAATAATATGAATGCCCAAGTAAGGTTGGTAGGCGGGTACGGAGATAGGGCAAGCGGTGCTCACACTCGCACTTCCTACACGCATAATCCTCATCCCATCGCATCCAAGCCTTGCAATTGGACCCGGCTCCCATGGTCCCATATGGTTCCAAAGAATCTTCCGAAAAATTCAAGGACTGATTATACCGTCTGCTCCTCGCTCCCCGACATAGGAAAAGGTGAAAAGACGGACAAACATGTGGATGCGGATATCGCCGGCCGCGCCCGATCGTTGCCACCACCGGTGGATCGTTTGAATCTAAGATGCCATGTGAGGTTAAATCTAGGTGTATGCTGTAGATGTATCGAAAGAAGGACGTCCCGCGCCCAAGTTGTATGCATAGTAATCTGGAAAGAAAAAAAAAAGGACGGTCCGAGATGGTTGGGGAGAGGGCAGTAGACAACACCGTCGATGCTAACAGATTACACGACCTTCAACGTCCCCGTGCGGCCAGGGACCGCGTTATACGCGGCCTCGCGCTCCTTATACTCGCGCTCCCTGCGCTCCCTCTCCCGCTGCTGCCTGCCGCGGTCCCTGAACTCGCCATCTTTCTCGCGCTCTCGGTCCCTCGCGGCCTCCCCGGGTCTCGACCCGGGCCCGGACACGGGGCTGCCGCTACCGCTGCCGCCACCCCCCATAACCGCGAAGGGCAGTGGCGGCATGGGCGGGACGTCCTTGTCGGCGCCGCCGGGGCCGCTGCTCCTGGTCCGCAGGGACACGGGCGGCGGAGGACCGGAGCTCTTGCTCCGCGTGCGCGACAGCGGGAGCGGCGCCGAGTGCAGCGCGGGACGGCCGCCGGACGAACCGAGGCTCGCGGTGCGCAGGCCGCTGCGCGACGGGGGCGGCGGCATGTCGAGGAGCCCGCCCCCGCCACCACCGTTGCCAGACCTGCTACCGCCGTGGCGTTGACGGCCGCGGTTGTTGTGGTTGTGGTTCGCGGTGGTGGTGGTGATGGAGGACGACGGCGGGGCGGAAGAGGAGGACGAGGACACGGAGATCAGGTCGACGAGGTGGTGCAGGCCCTCTGGCACCGCGACGCCGCGGCCACCCTTGCCGCGCCACTGGGGCGGCGTGTCGTGCCCTGGTGGTGCGTCGAGGCTGACGAGCGGCTTCGGCTGCTCGCGCCGGTTCGAGTGCGACGTCATGCCACCGTCACCACCGCCGCTACCTCCGACCACCGGTGCAGACGGGCCGAGATACGGAGATGAGCCGAGGGGGTTCGGATGCGGGACTGTCTTGCTACTGCCACTGCCGCTGCCGCTACCGCCACCGCCGAAGCCGCCCGAGCCCACGTGGGACGTCGGGGGCCGGGCGTGCACGTGCTGCTGCGCGCTGCTGGGCAGCGACGACCGGCGCGATTTCTGCACCACGCCCGAGGAGGTGCTGGGCCGCTGCTGGGCCGCGGCCGCGTTGCGCTGTCGGGCCGAGTGCTCGAGCGCCGACGGGAACCAGGACCAGGCTTCCTGCGTTTTCTGCGAGGGCCGCGGGGAGTTGGGCTCGCTCGGCGGCGGCGGTGGCGGTAGTGGCGGCTTGTTCGGGGGCGAGGGCCCGTCGGTCAGCGCTGCCTCTGTCGTCGTCGCTGTTGAGGGAGACTGGACGTGGTGGTGGTGCGCCCCGTTCTGCCTGAGCTCGTTCTTTTCGGTCTCGGTACGGGCCTGCCTGCGCTCCTCATAGACCTCACCGAGTAGGCCGCTGCCCGTGAAGGCGTCATCACCGGGGGACTTGATAGCGTCAATAAGCTTGTGGCCAGCGGTTTTACTGCCTCCGCCGAGCAGACCGCCGCCCGTAAAGGCGTCATCATCGGTGGACTTGATGGTGTCGACCAGCCTATGGTTAGCGGGCTTACCACTCCCGGCCTCTTTTGAGCTTGAGCCCTGCTGCCGCTGTTGGTGCTTAAGATGCGCCGGTATGCCCGGCATAGTGGACGCGTCCGGGACAGCCGGCAGGAAGTCCTTGCCGAACTGCGACAGGCGCTTGTCGAAGCGCCTCATGTCGAGCAGCGGCTCGAACTCACCGATGGTGTAGGGCGTCTCGTCGACTGACACCTTCAGGCGGTGGCCGTTCGCGGATACCACGCCGACGGACTTATTGGGGGCGTGCTCCATGGTGGTGGGCGTGGTGATCTGTGGCGGCTTTTCGTCGGTCTTGGGGATCAGGGTCTTCTCGACTATTTTTCTGGAATCGGGGGGCGGTGGCCGCCGGTCGACCAGGTACCAGCTGCGCCAGCGGTGGACGCGCTCCCTGAATTGGGTCGCCACGTCGGGGTCTTCGGCGCTGAAGAGCTGCACGTAGTTCTCCGTGTTCACGAAGACCGTCGTCTTCTGCTGGCTCTTCACCGCGAAGCAGTACTTCTTCGGCGGCTTGAGGTGCCGTCGCATCTGCGACTCCGTGGGCGTGTAAATGTCGTAGTCCGAGAGGCGGCACAGGCTCGTGGCGTCCTTGTCCCCGGTGTTGGCGTTCGGCTTCTTCGCGCAGAAAATCTGCCCGTTGTCGAGGAGCGTGATCCATCTCTTGCTCCACTTTCCTGGCCGATTGGAATGATACATGTAGAGCTGGAACCCAGGGGGTGGCACGTCGGATCCGGGTACCGAGCTGATGTCGAGATCCCGGTCATCCTCGTCGGATTCGGACACTGCAACTATCAGGCAGTTATGTGAGCCTTGATCCCACGAGTTCACGACGTCACGAATGCGTTCATAGCGACGGATACGACGCTCCAGACCTAGCGACGTATATGATTCTAGCACGAAGCAGGACGAGGAGCTCATCCCGAGATCGTATGCCAACCTCTTAGACGTCTGCGAGAGGATGTCTTCTGCCGTTGTTTCTGGCGTAACATCCAAATAGATTATTTGGTCTCGGCAGCGAACAGCGACGTTCTATCTATCACATCAGCATCGACAGGTTCCCTGGATAAACTCCTATTTACTCACCCTATCGCCGGAATTGATAGCAGAGGCCGGCGCATCGGTCTGAGGCACGATACCCTTTCCACCAATCTCAATCCCCGTCGGCGCCGCTCTTATGGGCTCATTATTAACCGTCTGATAACTAAACTTAGAAACGGATCTACTAGCAGAGGACATCGGAGGCCAGCCCGGCGATAGGTCGTTCTTGTGTTTCCGTCCTTTAGTCAAGAGAGCAAACTTCTCGATCACGGGGCTCCTCTGCTTGTGCGTCTGAGCCGCGGCCTGTTGACTCTTGGCCAGTTGTACTTCTAGCCTCTCCAGGTCCTTCCTCTTCTGCTCGGCCAATATGCGGTTCGTCTCCGCTTGCAGCCGCGCGACATCCTCGGCGCGTCTCGCCGCCTCCTTCTGCTCCTCTCTTAATCTCTGATGTCGCTGGTCCCGGTCGGTCGTCATCCTGCGTAGTTCTTGTGGCTCGTCGCTCGCGATGCTCGGCCGGCTCTGGCGGTCCATCATCCTACGGCGGAGGGGGGGAAGATCACCTCGGGAGTTAGCATCAGAAGTATGGCGAAGATGAGGTCGCCGCGACGGCGGGGAAGGAGGAGGATCGAGGGAAGGTTTAGTGTCTACATGGTGGCGACGGCGGTGAGCATCGTCCTCCTGCTCCTTTTGTTCTCTGGTAATGCTAACTCGGCTACTTGACTTGCGTTCTAACGCAGCTGGTATAGCCGGGACAGGGGGCACCGTCGGGGGATTACTATCGCGTGCGGTTGGTAGCGGTGGGTCTCCATTAAACCTCCTCTGGGTTACATCGCCGTTAACAGATATGCTATTCGCCCGCCTGCGATACCTGGACATGGATCGGGAAACAGGGTTGCCCGATGCGGCATCTGTAGGTGGCTGCTGACCGTCGCCCTCAGCCGGGCCGCGGACTGCGCTGTCGCTGCTGATGTTTCCGCTACTCCCTATGATAGACCTGCCTACGGGATCTGCTGATGTGGAAACGCTCCCACCCCTCAGGCTTCGATATCTCGAGAGCTTGGCCGACTGGGTCTGTCGGTGATCATCTCCAGACACTAAGGCGTTCGTGCTGGCAGACCCTGTCGCCATCTCTCAGGGTTCTGATAGCAGATCTACCCGGTGGCGTCAAGTGGTGTGTGCAGGTATATGTAAGTAAGATAATATGGTTCGCACTAAGGGACGCCGCGTCCAAAGCTCCGAGCATTATTAGCAACGGGGTGTTAATGGGCATGCAAGTCATCCACTGAGCGACGTGGCGGAGCAGCACGGTTACGGTATGCGGAAAGATGAGGAATGTCTAAGAAAGGGTATGCTCATAACAGGCTAGAAAGGAGGAGCCTCGTCGTCGCCTGTTACCTGTAGCGCGTGTCCAAAATCGGTATCCCTGGGCTTCTATGCACAAATAAAAAAGGGCGTGGACAGTGCCTGTCTTGGTTGACTATCCACAGCTTGTATCCGGCATCACTTAGCCTGAAAGAGGTTTGGGGGCCCAGGGAGCATATGGGCGACGCAGAAACGGGAAATTATGCAATGCTTGAAGAAATTTGGTAGATGCAAGGGAAGGTAGGGAGGGATCTCCCCAACTTGTCCCCTGTCTGCGACATGTGGAGTGCATATAGCAGGAAATGCTTCGCTAGCTAGCACGCATATGAACAGATGGTAGACGCAGGGGATCTGGCGTCTTGCATCTTACCTCTCGCCCTAAAATCTAGGCGCTTTTGGAAGTCAGGGGCCCGTATTCACTAAGCCAAGCCAAGACCCCCAGGCGAGAGATTCTCTCCATGTATCAAGCATGATGTCCGTAATGATTCCACCCCACCCCTCCTCCACCTTTCTTTTTCGCATGATCACACGAGCAAACTAAGGTAGTACAAGAGTGTAGTTGCTCCAATTTGCCAATTTGCCAATAACCCAATCAAGGCGCCGAATTGAATAGGTACGATATTTACTGTCAGACATTACATGAAGGCCAAGCCACCGATACAGGCGTGTAATTCGACGTGTACTCCATTCTTAGGATAAGCTCCAGCCTTGCCTTAACTTTACTTGATTATAGAACGTCAGGCGCGGTTGGATATCTGGTCTGTGGCACAGCTGAATTACAGTAAGTACGTAGGTGATGCTTGCTAGTCTTAGCAAGCGGTCCCCGAACTGCTGCATCCATATGCGGGTATGTGGGTAGGTAGGATATACGCGCGGGAGTTTTGAACTGCAAAGCCACAAACAATGACAAGAGTGGCAGAGCGGTTCTGGTTGATATGGGTCCAGGTGTCTCCTTGAGTAGAGCCGCCCCCAAACAGGCATTCATAATTATTATCGACCCTTCATTGTGCCGCCATCAAGGCTAAGTAGCTAAACTGAACCATCTCCAGCACTCTTTGCCGGATGATGATGATCATCATCATGCGAACAATCGCGCATTGCCCGAATTCCTGCGCTCCCGACCCTTCTCGTACAGCCATTTGTTGTTCAAGCTGATGCTGCTCCTCTTCCCGGTCGCGGGGCTCGGGCTGCTTGGGATGTCCCCTCCGAACACCGATGAGTTGAAGCTCGCTCCTAGCGACCCATTGAAGCTTGTTCCTAGCGATGCATTGAAGCTTGGCGAACCGAGAGATCCGATGGATGACCGTCGCGCTCCGTTCATGGCTTTCTGGAGCAGCGGGCTGCTTGGCGATCCCAGACCGCCTAGACTCCCGCCCAGACTCCCGCCATTTCCGTTCGCAGGGCTAGCTCGGTTGGAGACGGGCGAGCTCGAGAAGCTGCGCCGGCTGCCTGCAGAGCCTACCGACGGTGTACGTGAAAAGCGCGGCGGTGTGCTATATACGGATCCGGGCGTCGGTGGTTTTGATGACGGCGGAAGGCCGAGAAGCCGTCGCTGGCCCGGCGTCAAGGGGATGTCGGAAAGGTCGTCTTGTGGTCGGACTAGTGGAAAGAGATTGGCGCCGATGTTGAATACGGGAACGAAGCAGATAATCTTGTGTAGATTATTGATGCTGAATAGCCAGACTCCATTAGCCCTTGTCTGAGACTCAGGGGGAGATAAGACGTACAAGTTGTTTTGTTTCCAAGGCAGTATCCTGCTGATCAGAAGTTTGACGGCGATGAGTGCCAAAAGAATAGCGACGTTGACTGCGATCCGCCTGACGTTCTTTTCGGTGAAGGTAGTAGCCTCTTGTCGTCGCGTGATTTCTGCCAATCGCGGATGGCGCCATGTGCCCGGGCTTTCCTGGACAGGTTGTGTAGGAGCCCTGCTCGGCGTTGAGACAGCTGCTTGCGCTGTGGAAGACATGCTTGCTTGTATTTGCGTGCCCTGATGAGGAGAAGGGGAGGTATGCCAGTACAGCGCCGAGGCAGCCGACTAATTATCGGATGAAGGTGATCGTGATCTGAGGTTTGTCACCGACGGCAGCTCGGGAGATGTTTCGAGCAGTAACGTAGGGAACCTGCTGGATGCGAAAAATCCGAATATAGAGAAAACCACAAAATCTTCAAAAAGTCACCTATTAATCGTTAGTATGTACCTGCTGTGATGGTTAGTATCGTTATGCTATGCTGCCGAAGCAGCAATCGTTGGTTGACTTGGCTCTATTGGCTGCTTTGTTTTCTTTTTAGGAGCGCAGCGGGACTCTGCACAGTTACGAAAACAAACCCCCAAGCTCGGCCTGGCGCACCAGTCAACGAACCGGTTAACGCAAAGCTCCTCAACCACAATGCACACAGCGCTCAAGCCACGCGTGGCGCACAGTTAGGCTGCGGAGGGATGAGCGGCCGGTCCCGTAACATCCGACAACCCTCAGGGCTCCGCCACAGTCGCAGTCCACGTTAAGTAGAGATGAGACCCCCACCAAGCCCAACTCATATTCCACATCACTCTCCGGCTATTGTACGTCAGCCTTGATTCAATAATCATAACTTTTAACACTATCCTTACACGATACTGTTAACATTTAATTGATGAAGAGGCGCTTTCCAAGTATTCTCTGTCTTTCAGAGCCACTGACTGGCGAGGCATCAATATCATTTCCACAATGAGTCTCAGCGGTATTTTGACCCGGCTCGACCAGGAGCTGAGCTCCCTGGTGAGCCAGTGGAATGGATACTCTACCGGCATAGCTACGGCGCTGGTCTTGATTCTGACTTACGCTGTCATGACTCGAGTTGAGCCGGAGATCCACCCCATGATTCTAGCCCGTCAGGCCCAAGGGTCACCGGTCCGTCAAGAGGGAGAGTCGCCTGTGTATCGCGGAAACTCGGCCCCGCATGGGCTACCGCTGAACACAGGCTTGAGTATTAAGGAGCCTGGTGCCTCCAAGTGGTCGCGAGGCCGGGACGGCGATCTGAGGGATATATGGCGTAGAGCTGTTTCTGGGCCCCCGGACGGAAAGGGAGCAAAAGCGACCGGCCGTATCCTAACGGTCTTTGGAAGTGAGAAGGTCACAGTGCATAAGCTTGGTATGCTGTTCCATTATTAATGCTTCCGGGAAGCCCTTTCTGTTAACAACTTGGCAGAGAATATCACCCGGCAGATCCGTCTTGTTGGCCAGCACATTGCTTCTCAAGGTGGAAGCAAGGTGGCTATCTATCTTCCGAACTCGGTTGAGTTTATGGCAACCTTGTTCGCCTGCAGCTTTTACAATTTGACCGCCATCCTCCTGCCTTATGATATACCAGAGGCGGAGGTCATTTCGATGCTTCAGAGATCAGGTGCCGACACCGTTGTTACGGCGCCTGGTGCCTTCCCCTTCGATAGCGTCGTCAAGAGCTACCCAGCCCTCCGCCAGCTTATATGGGTCGTCGACGAAGGTAACCAGCATCTGGATTGGAACGAGGTCCCTAAGGGTATGGGTGGTAGTGTCAATGTCTCTACCTGGCAGGATATCTTGAACGACAACCCCGCGTCGGCTGCTGGTGACCTTCCTGAGCCTGGCGATAAGTCGGAGATCAAGGACGTTATCTTCTTCTACCAATACAAGTCTGGCGCCTTAGAAGAGATGGTCCGATTCAACCAAGGGAATCTTGTTTCCGCCGTATCTGCTCAGCTCGCCGCAGTCCCGACTATGGCACGTCTCTCACAAGCCGATCTCTTCCTGCCGGCGGCATCATTATCGAGCTCGTACACCTTAGTTCTTACCCTTACGGCCTTGTTTTCTAACGCCTCTGTTGCTTTCAACTCTGTTGCTGGTCCTTCAGCTGATCTCGTTCTCGCGACTACTGGTGTAGCGCCCACCGTCGTCGTCGCTACTCCACATACCCTGCTGAAGACACACAACGAGGCCAAGGGGAAGATCACCTCCCTCATCTCTCAACTTTCTCACTGGGTACAAACTCGTTCTCTGGTCCAGGGGGGCGCTATGCCTGCATCCTCGTTCCTGGCACGGTACAATGACAGCCTTCGACCCGAGATCGGCAATACCCCTGGCAAGCTGCGACTCGTCTACGTCGCGGAAGCCGTTGGCACAGACACGCCGCTATTATCGGAGAGCGTGCTATCCGACCTCCGCATCTTCACCGGAGCACGCGTCCTCTACGCCCTGGCCGGCCCGAAGGTCGCCGGCGCCGTAACGCAGACCCAATACCACGACTACAGAATGCAGGGCGACGGTACGGGATCACACTTCGGCCCCCCAGTCAGCAGCACGGAAATCCTGCTGAAAGACAGCTCGAGACACAAGATCACCGATACCAACTACGCGGGCGAGATTGTGGTCAGGGGCCCGGCGGTGGCTGGAGGCGAGGCGGCGCTCGGTGTCGACGGAACCATGAGAGTGGATAATTGTCTGGCGTACGCGCCAGGTGTCAAGAAATAGCATGGGCCAAATGAGGAGCCCCTGCTAGCCCCCGAATCGTTATGGCGATTATAGGACATGAAGGGGATTTCCGATATGAGCTTGAGCTAATGTTTTGATCACATGCGTTGTCTTGTGATTTTTCTTGCTTGAGACGGCCGGTTTCTTTTTGATGGGACTCGGAACTTAGTTATTGACGAAGTCCCATAGTCGGAGGCGGCTTGGGCTACGGGTGATTAACTTTGTCAAAACGGGAAATCCGTGGCTGTAATATATGCACTGCTACTGGTGAGTCTCCCATAGAGACGTAAGTCTAAGACCAGGATTGTTATTTCAATAAGTTGGTGTTGTAAGAGCATATATAGGGACTCCATGCCAGTGCTAGCCAAGACGTAAGATTAATAACTTGATAGTTCATGTACCCCAAAACGGGCTGCTTGATGAATTAGTCTACAGTAAGGCGCATTTGTTAGTCCAGGCATGATCGCATGCAAATGCATTGTTTCTGTTACGCCCCATCCTAGAGGCAAAATTAATTATGGTCATCATGATCACCATCATCAAAGCTCCCCCGGGTCTATTAAAATGCAATCTGCCAAAAGTGATATTGACATTACTTAGCTCTTCGAATTCCCAGCCTCCTCGAATCTAGGGAGTCCTTACGCCGCATGGTGACAAGCAAACTTCGAGTTTGCATTGAACACCTGCAACCCCTTTCCGTCTTAAGACTGAAACTTGATGAGACCCCATAACGGTCAAACAATTGATTTATTTAATGCCGGAGACATCACCTCATATGGGTAAGGCAGAGTAGACAAATAGTTGAAATAGGCAGCGAGGGCTCAGCTATGGTCACGGCGTCTCTTCCCAGAATCACTCAGCAAACAAGAACTGCTCTCCCAAAGAAACCCATCTCTAACCCAAGCGCCCTATGCTGGTTGCGTTACAATCTACGTACGCTTACAGTGCCCGAATGATGTAGTATTACAAACATCGCTCGTGTTCAGACCGAGTGACAGAATCCTAACGTCGCACTTTGGAAGCTAGCCGCATCGAAGCCCCCTAATCACTCCGATCCTCAATGCCAGATATCGTAAATGCGTCATCCACGGGATGCTTCATAAGATACCCCCTTTTTGATACCCAGTATATATATGTTACATGGCGATGCCATCTGGTTGTCCGAAGAGATCCTTAGAGTTATTGGTGATTTGATATATTACATATACACCCCTTTCTCTGTCCCATCAACCCAGGCTGCATCACACACGAGAATATACGTGACTTGCTGAATCACTAACGTGTGTAACTCGGTCCAGGAAATGCCTTTCGAGGCCCGGACTACTCTGAAGTTCTCTTTATTATAAAGGTTCCATGTCCCGGAAGAACCGAGTCTCGCTTTCCCACCATACTCACTATCGTGTAAGCTTCAGGGGAATTCTATGATAGCTGTGAGCCTACTCTGCCTGCTCTGATATCAGTGCTATACCCCCTTTTAGCGAGCAATCAACCGTGGAAAGGTCAAGATGTGGTTCGGCTCGGAATGGAGCTCATCATCGGAGCGATCCGGCGCAGAGCAAGCGAGCGGATCTGGCAGCAGCGCACCACTGCCGGCAGCCCCACCGGAGCCGCGCATAAAGATCAAGACACGCAGCCTCCACCGCACCGACTGGAACGCGCAGAAGAATTTCCTGGCCTCCGTGTTCCCGGAGATCCAAGAAAGGGTATGGAAGTGCGGCGAGGTGCCCGTGATCGCCGGCGTGGAGGACAAGGAGGACCCGACGGCGTTCGCCGTGGGGTTTGGGATCTACGTCTACTTCAACGTTAACACGGCGCGTGTCGGGCGCGCCATGAAGGCCCGCGACATCCTCAAGGAGGTCTGGAACACGTACAACGCCAGCCTCGCCAACCTCAACACAGTCGCCTACTGGCTCGTGACTAATAACGATGTCAGGGCGGCCATACAGAGCGCTTCCGAGCTCCTTATAGCAAACAACAGCTATATTCCCGAGGGCTGGAATAGCGTCCGTCCCGGCGGGTTTGGCTGGAACGAAGCCAGTAAGCAAATTCCTAGAAATATTCGCTGACCTCCTTCTCTCTCCATCCATGACCCCGAGGTCCTCACTGGATGTGGTCATGCCGTATCGATGGTCCCCAAGGGATAGGTTTCGTGCTAGCCGCGAAGCTCTGCAGCTGTAGAGAGCGGGAGTACTGATTTCAAAAACTGTTAGAGACCAATAACCCCTTCATCATCGGGATCGAGAAGTTGCTGGAAGAAAACGCTTTCGCTTCTGGCTACGCTTTCATACTCGACGTCCAATTTAGGTGGCAAAGATTGGTCCCCGGTTACGAGACCAGTAATTGGTCGGATTATTGCCTCTTTATCAAGATAAATCTTAGCCGTTAGCGATAATTACGGCGCGAAGTTGATTCAGAGACGGTGCTGTGTTGGTATGTCTAACATCAGCGCATGGCCCCCTGAAGGGCATCGGTCCTTGCACGTGAGGGTCGCTAATAACGTATAAGGGCACGTATCCCCCTATATGTTAGCATAGGACTGGATGTGGAAAAGGAAATGGATTTCGACCTTGATGCGATGTTTCTTCCCTTTTCTTTTTTGGTATGGTATCGGAATATGTCACTCATTGCTATCCAATTTCATGGTATGGAGTATGGGGTACGGAAGGTGTTACTATGGCTATATCTTTCCGTGGCTTTGGCGCAGTGGAAGGTTAGACCAGGGGCTTTGGCTGTACCCATATTATCTCAGAGGCTCGGTAGGTTATGATCATGGACCTGCTATAACATTGCTGCATTACGCCGCAGGACCATACGGAATGCACAGTCCACTTCCTCCATACACCTTCTGAAATAAGCACGAACGTGACTCTCCTAGCGAATAAGTCCTCCGGGGAATTAGCTGGGCAATTGCCTAATCCGTGGAGACATTTTAAATTGGTTCCATTTTCATACATCTTCTTTTCTCAAGACTTTGTCTAGTGATGTCGCGGGATTCGAGTCGTACAATGTAAATAGAGAGGCCATAATGCGTACGACCATGTCTGGCGTTACGATACGCAGGCACGTATGCTTTATCACCGCTTTATTTAGCAGCCACGGACTGTTAAAAACACTTTCCGCTAAGTTATGATGAAAAAATAAAAAAGTTGGTTTTTTTATTAAACAAAATCCGTAATAAACTTTTTCTCCCTGTGTTCGTTAGTAAATAATACCGTAAAACGTAATGTTACGGCCTTGTCCACCTTAGCAGCTCCAGTACATATATAGCTGGAAGCACTAGAATGATAAATTAACCACAATTGCGATCATTCCACCGATCTTTTGCCCTGGTGGCGTGAGGGTTAAGGTGCAGCCATAACAGTGATGCTCAAGTTAACCGAACATAGAAGACATGATTACATAATACTGTCAAAGGAATATACAAGTCCATATGAAGAAGGTTGCATTTAGTATAAAATTTGAGGAGACTGTCCGACTATCTTTAGAAATCCCCACCTGATGTCATACCCCCAGTGCCCCTCCGCCCAGCCTCAAGCTCAGGAGCTATTTCAAACTTCAACTTGAGCTCCAACTGGCCTACTTTTACCTACTGGTAGCTACGTCGGCATCCACTCAGTTTGAGCTTCCATTTCATTGCGTCCCACGGAACCACCATGTTGGACAGGACAGCGCTCGTCACGGGCGCCACCGGGCTGCTGGGCCGCCAGGTCGTCAGGGCCTTCGAGCGCAAGCAATTGGCCGTGAAGGGCACTGGGTACTCGCGCGCCGACGGGTCGCAGATTCTTAAGGTCGACCTGGGAAACGCCTCGGAGATCGAGAAGGCGCTGGATGAAGTCAAGTGAGCCACCTTTAAGCTCCATACGACCTTGCACTCACTGCCACTGCCGCTGCCACCACCATTGCTAACCCGGATTTAATGTCATGTAGGCCGCAAGTCGTCGTGCACTGTAAGTAATTTACCGCAAGGACCAACTTCAACTTTACACATGCTAACACCGACCGCAGGCGCCGCGAACCGGTTCCCAGACAAATGTGACGCGGACCCCGCAGGGGCGCGCGCTCTCAACGCGGCGGCAACCGCGTCCCTGGCATCGCAGTGCGCGGCGCGGTCGGTGCTGCTGGTGTACATCAGCACTGACTACGTGTTCGCGGGGCGTCCCGGGGAGGCGCCGTACGAGGCGGATGCGGAGCCGGCGCCGACGAACCTGTACGGCATCACAAAACTGGAGGGCGAGCGAGCGGTGCTGGCGGCGTACGACTCCGCCGGAAAGCAGGGGCTCGGCGTCGTGCTGCGCGTCCCCGTGCTCTATGGCGACGCCGAGGTCCCTGCCGAAAGCGCCGTTAATGTTTTGCTCGACGCCGTCTGGAAGGCGCAGGGGTTGGCCGAGGGAGATCAGAAGATCAAGATGGATCATTGGTCCTTGAGGTACCCGACCAATACGGAGGATGTAGGACGGGTTTGCTGTGGTGCGTTTTACCTGTCTAACTGTACCATCTATGCGCTCGCCCCTCCATGTACCTACTAGCTAACTAGCTACCATCTTCTCTCCACACACACACACACTCAGCATCGACATATCCCCTACTCACCACTGACTAACCCCCCTCTCCACCAGACATCGCAGAAAAATACCTCTCGACCCCAGGCGACTCGCGGTCCTCGCTGCCGTGGATCCTACAGTTCAGCTCGGAGGACCGGTACACGAAGTATGAGATCTGCAGGACGCTGGGGGAGATCATGGGGCTCTCGACGGCAGGCATCGAGCCGACGGGCGACCCGGGCTCGGGAGGTGTGCAGAGGCCCTACGACACGCACCTCAGCACGCGGGCGCTACGCGAGCTGGGGATCAACGTTGCGACGCAGGATTTCGTCGGCTGGTGGCGGTGGAATGTTAGGGCGTTTAGGAAGTGAAGCTCCTTAGGTGGGACACTTGTATGTGAAGCGAATGCGATACGCGCTTGCTGTGGGTTGAGACGATGTGATTCACACTGCCATCAAGAACCCATAGCCATTGAACTAAAGAGGAAACCAACTCCTTAATATGTCATTGAGCAGCATTGGCGAAGCAAACTCCGGAGTTCACGATAACGACTCTTCTGTGTGTTCTACTGGGATGCTTAGCCTGGTAATAGACCGTTATCAAAGAAACTCAACTTCCTCGTAAACAGAAACTAGCGTCACCACGTTGCCGTTGGTGTCCCATGTCTAGCTGCCATGCAGCCTTTTGGTCGTTTGGTTTCGAAGCCCGGAGAGAAGAAGTGCTACGTGGCACAAAATAGGGGACAAGACTAGGGGCTATACAGCCAAGAGAGCAGGGCCCCATGGACCTAAGCAAGGCAGCGCAAGACAGTTCGGTGGATGATAAGGAGCCCAAAAAGAAGACTAGGCGCTTCTCGAGCATTTGAACTGTCAGTGCTGGTGGGTGGCCACGCCCACTGTATTCGCAGGTCAACATCGGTTGGCACATAGAGGTTTGACTTCGAAAAGCGCATATCTGTTTAGAGTTGCTCAACTAGAACCAAAAATATTGTTAGTTACACCATCCAGCAACTGTTTGGCGTATGGAGGATATCCGAGCGCGCAGTCCAGAGTGAAGGGCATGTTCGAAAACTGGGCCGCAATCCTGTTCCTCACGATGATAAGGGATGCCTTTCTAAACGCCCCCCTCACGCTGTCTAGCTGTTGGTGACGCAATGTGATGAGATCCTACGGACGAGGAACCCAGGGAAGCAAGCAACGCTGCATTCCAGAGCACCTCCACCGTACGAGGAATGTTCATCCCATTGCGCCCCCAAACCACGAGACGTCATTTCGGTTCCAGCAGCGCAGCAAGCCCTTACAGGAGCAATCCGGCATTCATGCCGTCGCCAGTTGTATACACCTCGGCCGAGCCGTCGAATAACCGCTTGCCGAACGAGCGATTTAGACAAGCCAGCCGACCGTCGATGTGCCGTTCTCTAAATTCAACCGACCCCATTGGGACATCGTAGGTCGCACGGTGGCTATGCCATGGCCACCTTGCTTTCTGTTAGTGATGGAACGTGTTCCATTATTAAACATTCCGTTGCTACCATAGCATCGGATCCGAAGCATCTTGACCGAGCCTTACTTCTCTTCGAGGCTGCATAGGTACTTAATGTCTGATTATATATTCTGGGCACACTTCCCACACACGTCTAATTTTGGTCTGTCGCGAGGCGATGCATGAGTGCTCATAGTGCGCCCTGGGTAGCATCAAGGAGAGTTCTGCATGGGCTCCCGATAGATGCGCCTGCGCTCTTGCTTGTCGTTGACGACCCTGGGGCAACTTAGCCACTTTTAAGAGAGATGGTGTCTGCTTACCATCGAAAACGATCGACACTGGGCGATCCAACATAATCAAGAGCCTGGCCTTCCGCTTATATATGCCCCCTGATTTACATCGGCAATTGCGATGTGGGTAGTCGCTCAGTGGTTATCACAAGGCATCAATGCCCGTTTCCGGAGGGCATCCCGTCGAGTTGCATGCAATGTGACGATAAAGTCAACCCCATGTTCCGCTTCCATGTATAGACGTGACTGTCTCCGTGGCTGATTATCTCAGTAGGCTGATTATCTCAGTAGGCTGATTATCTCAGTAGGCTGATTATCTCAGTAGGCTGATTATCTCAGTAGGCTGAGTGCCAATCTCGTCAACTTCTATGAAGGGTAGCCCCTTCTCCGGCCTCTCTGTGACGAAGTCCTCGAGATACCCTAGCTGAGAATCCATTGAGACAGGCTATACTACTGCATTAACCGCAACGCACTGGATCACAACCCAGGTTGGTGTCAGGGTGATATACTATACGATGTCCCCCTCGACCCCTAAAACCATCGCGAATACATGGCAGCCCCGACATATCCCCAGGCCTCGGGGCCCGCCACGCCGAACTCCACAGAGGAAGCGTCCCTCACCGATAAAGAAGACGCGCAAGATGGCTGGAAGCCGTCGAGACACGATGGCCTCGTCATTATCACCCTCGCGGTGACGAACCTCCTCGCGGCAATAGACGCCAGCATCATCACCACATCTCTCAACGTAGGTACATGTACCCCCGTCACACAGCGAATGCCGGCTTACATGACCTGTGATACCAGGCGATAGTCACCGGCCTCCACGGCAATACGACCTAAGCCTTCTGGGTTGGCACTTCCTATCTTCTGGTAAACGCCGTAGCCATGCCCGTCATAGCCTCGCTGAGTGACATCTTCGGCCGCTCGATTGGTCTTACAGTGCCATTAGTCTTGCTCACCATCGGCAGTGTCCTCTGCTGCGCCGCGAGCACCCATAGGAACACTATGGGTACGTTGCTTGTGCGCCGGTGCGATTTCCTCTTCAACCCCTTTAGGGAAAACGACGGGACAAGATTACTAACGTCACCATCCGCCCGTATGTGGGGACTCATCTACTGCCTCCCGTTCTACTTCCGGTTCATCAAGGCCTTCAACCCCATCTCGACGGGCCTCAGCACGCTGCCGGCACTCCAGACCGCGACGGTCGGGGCCGCGATCACGGGCCGCCTCGTGACGCGCCTGCGGACGTACCTGGTCCTCATCCGCGCGGGCTGGCTGTTGGCGGCACTCGCGTGTGCTCTGACGGCGACGTGGCGCTTCGTCGGCAGCGGGACCGCCATGCTGGGGCTCGGGCACGGCTTGGTGCTCAACGCCGGCAACTTCGCGACGCGGGCGATGTGCGCGCCTGGGGACGGGGCCCACGCCGCCGCAACCTACCTGTTCCTGCGGCAGCTGGGCGCGGCCGTCGGCGTCGGCGGCTCCGCGTTCCAGAACGCCACGGCGGCGCGCCTGGGCCGTGAGGGCCTGTCGCGCGACATCGCGGCGCATGCCGAAGCTTTCGTTGGGAGCTGCGTTCGATACCAGACGGCAGCGAGCTCAAGGGCCGGATCACCGACGCCTACGAGTTCGGCTTCGGCGACGTCTTCGCCCTTTACCCGGGGGTCGCGGGCATCGCACTCATCCTAAGTTTAATACTTATCAAGCACTTCCCGCTCGACAAGGAGCTGAGTTCCGAGCACAGGCTCGAGACGAATAAGGTCACGAGGATCTTCGATGGCGGTAGGCCGGCCACGATGGTGGAGGCGAGGCGGTATTCTGCTACTCCTGACGGAATTGTCTGAGTTGGACGTTATTTTCCTCCTAGGATATCTAGAGCTATGATGGTATAGGAATTCGTCCTTTGCATGCGTGGCTTGCTTTTATTTTAGACCTGGAACTGAGAACCGCGGCAGGCGAAGATGGTATAGTGCATGGCAAAAGTAGCCGACGGACAGTAAGAATGCAAATCAATAGGTCCAGCATAGGGGGTCAGACCCTCTTAAGTGAGACGACATCCGTCGATCCGTACGCGCCGGGCTTGGAAATGTGTGATATATAGGATAGCTACCATCTACGTGTCTATTGGGTAGGATAGTTCATGGAGTTCAGTTTCCTCATCACGGGGTTAGCAAGACTTCACCTCTTCCTGGCCCGCAGCCAGGAGAACTTATTCATCACCACGCCAAATATGCTGACGCCGTTCTCGTGCCTTGCGCAAGGTATAATTTCTTATTTCCCCAGCTTATATATATATTCCTTGTGGCTCCATCCCTTAACCAAATGCCCACTTGTTAAAGGAATCGGTGAATCATTCTAAAGCAGACATAAGACGATGCGACATCAGGCAGCCTAGAAGCGGCTGGCATAATGGGCGGATTAATATACGGTATTGCATCTTTTATATCGTTATTATTGACATGATCATAATAACACGCTTGAGATAATATTGCACACTGAGTCGGCCATTATAAGCGTGCTCTGGTCATAACTTGTAGTTAAGCAACCTATACCTACCCCGGTATATTTCACCATTATTACGTATACTTTTGCGAAGTTTAGTGGGAATCTTGAGGCCCAATCAAGCAATCATCACCCTCTGTAGTATACGATGAGATAATTGAATATTAGTCATAGCCGAATCTTAAGTATTAAACTTTGATTTTGCTCCTCTTGGATATAGGAGCATCCCAACTACCATGGCCGAACCTTATGTGATAACATCCTATACTCGGCATAAGAAAATATGAATTAAGAGGGGAACTACTTATCTTCAAACTGGTAGGGCCCTAAGCACTCAGCAACATCAATATCTTACTTTCACGCACTCATTTATCTCTCATCTTAGATACGTAGCCGCCATGGCTTCGACTTTGAGACTACCCGCAGTCTCTCGCAAAAAGGGGCATAGTTATAACTGGAGAGCGGGCGAGATTGCGTTTCTGAGACGCACCTCCGAGTCCAACGACAGGGGAAAATCACTACTTAGTATCTTGTGAAATAAAAACATCAACGTCAGGTATCAACTAGTGCCATAACCTGACCAACTGAAAGAAAATCTGGCCATCGAACATGTAGAGAGATGCCACCGAGGATATTATACTTGCTCATCATACGTAGTAGCAATCACGAAAAATGGAAAAGAATGGAAAGCAACCGAGATGGCATCACCCGCGTCTTCCTCGCAAGCGTCGAAGTCCGGCACCTTAGCATCAAGCCAGCAGGGAAGACGTCACGAATCTTGACATAACACAACTGTATGGATGTCGAAACCGCCATCACCTTTACGGTCCCAGAGCGACATATTTACTCGGCCGCTCCACAAATGAGTATTAGAAGTAGGTTACGGTGATTTTGAAACTCTTCGGGGATTGTGTCACTACTCAAGACACGACAATGGACCGGTAACCGACAGGGTCAAAAGATGTCTTGCGTAAGCATATGACGAAAACTCCGGGCACGAAGCCACGGCACCAGCGTGAGACTCTCACCATCGAACGGAGCGGAGTTGGTTGTGGCGTGGCTGGCTGGAACAATCTTCGTAACCATTCAAAAGTTAAGCATCGCCTCCTCCGACTCTCAGCTGCCCCTTACCTGCATACCTACATTCATACTTAGTCCATAGCTTCTAGAAGGATTTCTGGTATGCACTGGACACCAAACCGGTACTTAGGCCACGCAACAGGGCGTGAGTCAAGCATCGCCATGGTCTCACCATCCGAGTCCATGGGGCGGTATGCCGGACGGCAACGCACGTGTGCGCTGCCCCTGGCTCCTAGGGACCTGACGCTATGCCCGGATTGCGCACTCGGTCATGACCGATGACGACGATACTATGTACACACTTCGTCTGTATGGAATGACTCGCGGCTGCCGGTGTTGTTACCAACGGCAGCGAGTCAGTCCCCTCACCGGGTCACCATTTTAGTCAGGAGACCCAGAGAACGGAGGGAACCGAGCTGGCGCCTCTATGACTCTGCTAACCTACTTACAGTAGGCAACCACTCCACGCTTCGTGGCCTCATTAGGGGTCCGTACTACTACATACTGTAGGTACGCCTGGGCGCGCGGGCCCTGAGTCGCGGGACCCAGCAGGGGCAGGTATCTCGGTAGGTCCTAGATATATGCGCGTCGCAGCGCATACGTAACCCCTATGAAACAAAAGAAAAGTCGGCGCTCCGTGCCACAGCGGCGGTACGCCCCAAACATTCCATTATGAAACTGCGTATCGCAGCAGGGCGTCAAAGAGCAACCAATCTCACATAAAAGCAGGCACCTAGCCGCGCGTACACGACGACGGCGGCGGGGGAGGGGTTCGACTCGCACAGCGCGTGGGGGACATTAACGTGGCTACCTACTTAGGTATGCAGCAGAGAAGGTGGATAATAACTGCGAAAGGAGTTCATGTCGCCAACCGGTCGCCAACCGGTTGCCGATATCGAAAAAGAGAAGATGAAATGGTAGTACCGTACCTATTTGATGCGCTTGCGCGCATGCATGCAGATGGTGGGGAAAAGGGGAGGCCTCAAGGATTCGTTCACTGAGTCCAACACGTCCCCGCTGTAGGACTTTAGTAGTAATTGTACCCCAATGCCGTGGCATGGGGAATTTCCGTCTCGCGCAATGCAGGAACACAGGGGACCGCAAACGACTGGCGCGCATGTTTTTAAGGTAGGTAGGGCAGCAGCAAATAAGGTGGGTAAGTTAAGTACAAGGTCGAGAAAGCGTTGTGTAAGGGAGGGCATCTTAGCGCATGTCTTGGCGACGATTCTCGTGGCATTCTTATTTCGACGGCGGTGGGTCTTGGCAGCCTACCGTTGGGCCGTTAACTTGTACAAATACCTAAATTCCCGCCTAGTAGGATTTTGGGGAGGCCGTGCCTTCTGCAAGGAAGCGATTTGCTCGTGAGAGGTGGAACTAGGCGAAGTAAAACCAATCCAGGGAATGAATTGGGTAATCGGGGTAGGCGGCGCTGAACGAATAGAACCGGGAAAGCCTCCGCTGTGGCTGCCAACGCTTCCGAACTGAAACGGACGCCACGACGGCACAGCCTTTAGACCGCTGATAGGTGTCGGGGGCGTTGTTGATATTCAAAGTTGTTCCTGATTGCAAGTAATGCAACGCAGGGGGTTAATAAAATGTGCAAGCAGCCATCCAACGAAAGGTCCTCTTCAGGGAAGGAATTGTCTTGGGGCTGAGGGGGCGAGCGACTGTGTCTGGTGGCAACCGGGTATGTTCAAGAAAGCATATATCATCCTGGTGTATTATGAACGCTCCGCAAAGCGCCAAGTGTTTCCTGTGTTTCATGCAGTGTTAGGTGGGATATACACGCCTAGTCGCTTTCTCAATCAGCGAATGAACTGGGTAGGTGCGGGATATATCCTGTTGGTCTATATTTGCCTTGTGGATGGGCGATCGCGGTAGCCACCCAAGAAAAGTCTTTTATCCAAAATTATATACAAGAAGAGTAAAGGTAAACCACTAAACAGAGAGAGCGACAAGAATGGTGTAAAATTCGCAAGAGGCACGACCTCGGGCGCCATCAAACCCTAACCACATATTTGCCAGCACGACCTTCAAGGTCGTGTATATGATGCGGGAACCAATGCTCGCAAGCAAGTTAGGATACCAGATAGGGACCGGTGCGTCGTTCCTTGCGCCTGTTCCCCGAAAGAGTGTATATATATATATGTATATCCGTTCCCCGTTTTTGCCTCGCGTCTAATGCGCTGGGTCGCCGGACACCTGCCTTTTGTCCTTTTCCCATGTCTATATCCGCTCGAATCCAAATCTCGTAATCCCGTGAAAGAAAGGTACCCGGGGGCCCTTCGTCGTAGAAGGGTCCCCTGAGGTGGTAGAAGGGTAAGGGTGAACCTTCAATCTAAGTGAAGGGTTCAGGGGGGTATCTCGAGAAAAGCGTATAGGGCATCAGCAGGCGTCATGTCGTCATTGCTTTGAGCGCTCAGCGCGTCTAGTACCATCGCGAATGAATGGTCCCAGTCCATTCATGGCTTATAGCTTGCCGAGAACGACGTTGCGGGGATGGTATGTGGGCGTCTCTTCTCTCCTTTCCAGATCCCCATAATTGCCGACCGTGACGATCAGGTCGGTTTCATCAGTCGAGACAGTCTGGATGTCGTCGGGAAGGTAGTACGCCGTCGAGCAGGGGAAAACTTTGCAACCGGAGAAGGAGCTCTTGACCTTGGCGCCAGCTTGGCTCGCGGGATACATCTCCTTGACGCCGTCATGGTCGTTAGGGTTCACGATGGCCGAGACGTCGTAGTAGGTCAGGTCATTCCAGCCCTGGAAGCAGACCTCGGCGAGCATTCCCGGAACATTCTCCTTGCCCTCCGAGACCGTATAGGCGTTGCCGATCCAGCCGTGAGGGAATTTGACCTTGACCTCGCGGCGGCCTTCAAGCTCGACAGGGTTGATGTGTGCGTGGCCGACAGTAGGGGTGATGTAGACTGTACGCTTGGTGTCGTCCAGGTTGACGAATGTCATGGAGTTGGCTCTGACTAGAGTGGCGGCGCTAAAAGCGACAGCAGCGAGGATAGAAGCGAAATGCATCTTGATAGTTTTGAGTTGAGTAGTCGTTGCGGAGAGAGTTCGCTAACGTCCGTCAAACTGGTGGTTTCCAGCACAGTCGATATATAGTAAGCAGGTTAACTCGAAGAGAGTGTAAGGTAGCTCTGATTTAACAAGTCTTTTGATCAAGGAGTGAATCACAAATGCTTGAAAAGGAAAGTATAGGAGCTACAAGTAACTCGCAGTGATGTGTGAATAAGAAAATGGTTAGCAGTGAAACTCGATCAAACAGAGCATTAGGGGCCGGGCATCTCTTGCCCTTTATATACGTGATCGAGAAGCCTATCGCCAAGCAGAACACAACCAGACCAACATCTTTCAGATCTTGCTTTACACGCTTGACACAAATGGACCACGCGTGAATCCTACCCACATCACCACACCCCGGCTGCCGCAGTAGGTTGTGATTCGCTCCAAGCGAGCCATTCGGAAAGGGGCCACGACAGCGTGAATGAAGTCAAGCCACCCCGGACGATCGACAGGCTGACGTTCCTTTATCCGATCGTGCTAGCTTCATGCCTGACTCTAGAACGAAGACCGCAGACTGTGAGCAATCCAACTTCACACCGTCTCCTTGCAACTGGAGCCAAGGGCAGGCTTCGAGCATGACTAGTTAGTACCGAAAACTCTTCCATTATCTAGAATGTTTATCCCAGGGAGTTATCCAGCGCCGAGCGGTATTGAGTATCCACATAGATGATCAACTACGAGGTTTATAAGCCGCAGTAGGTCCAGAACCGGCGCAGAGCGGCCCCGAGGGGATGGCGCGTCGTTAACACGACCGGTAGAGTCTGCAGATAATATGCTGCTCATACATAGAGTATGTTGCCATATGTTGTGGGCCCCCTGGATGCATTCGCAAAGTCGAGCCTTAAAAGCGGAGTCCACGGAAGTCCAAAAATTCCCGAGTCCCTTGGAAGTGCGATCCGGCTCTAGTGTAAAGAGGAACAGGCAATAGATTCCCCACTTGGAGCGAGGGGGAAACAGAGAAATTTTGTTAGACTGCATATGCAAGTCAGGATTATGACAATACTCGAACCCAATTGGCCGGGTATCAAGATCTTGTGCCTGAGCGTGCCTGGTACCTGACAGCAACCCACTTGTGGCACACCACCGACAGGGCTCGAAAGGGAATGTTGAACGAATATAACCGAGGTTGTATAAATGATATGAAGTCGATGTACATACTACCCATCGATGGGACTTTCTTTTGCTCTTTACCTCAATAGGGAACGCCCTAAACCACGGCTTGGGAGAGTCAAGTGTAGAAAACTCGAGAGGAACTCGGGAACGCGATTGAGAAGGCAAGATTCGCCATCCTCATTGGCCTCATCTTTCGGATGCATTGCTCTTCTCAGCCGTTTCTCAACCGGCTTGGCAGACATCGACACGTGGAACCACACACAAAATGTACTCGGCTCTTTGCAAGGCCGCTGACCGACTATTCACCCTCCATTCGTGCGGTGAAGCAGTGTGATATTGGAAAGCGTCTCGGAGCAGGATGACGTCCTACCCCTCGATGATGGCGTCCTAACGAGTGATACACGACCGACGTATTCTGGAGAATATTGATAGCTCCAATATGCAGGCGATCGTGCGAGCCAGATTGCGATCGTGACATTACTCTGGTGTTAAGCCTGGCACTGTCAATAAGTATGCCAATCCCATCTCATGAGGCATTTTGCAAACATTTTGCCTTGGAAACAGTCTCTTCGGGATAGCATAGTCTCGACGCCCTGGTACTTAGTATGCCTTCAGTAAAGCGCACACAATTATGCGATTGAATTTGGCAAGGGGAATCATGAGAGACATTGCCGGGTTGCCACCGGCTGGGCGTGCCAACTCATCAATGTGGGAATCAAGTGAGGGGAGGCGGAAAAGATTTTGTGACGGCGCGGAACAGTCGCACTCTTAGTCACAACCTCGCTGGCGTTGCGAGTGGGTCCACTACAGTGAACCAGGAGCCTTGCATACCCGGGCAAACCTCTTGGCACACATTGGGTTGTGTAGCCTGTGTACTGCGTAGGTAGGGGATCACTGGATACCGCTCTTGTACTTTGTCACCATGCCATGTTTCTGTCCGGCATTGGAGGTAGGCGCATGTGGACAACTTGGAAGAAACAAGCCCTCTGGAAGCCTAGATGTAAACTTCATATGCAGTCAGGTCAGTCACAAGCAAGATTTCGGATGTCTCGGAAGGCCGTGCTGTACCACGCATAAGTACCCATCGTAGCGGCTGACGCTGCTAAACCGCCCTGAGCTTGTCTTCATAATCTCTGTCCCTCGTTCCGGGCTGGCTTGACCCTAGACACTCCTGTAAGGTAGACCTATCAGGTGTGATCCGATTGAGTACAAGGCTTTGCCGTCTCGTTGCCATTGCTCCGTCTGTTAGTGTAACACGGAAAAATCTCTGAAATAATGGCAAGGATTCCAAGGGAGTGGGGCTCCGCCGGGCCGAATGGAAAGGGCGGAGTGTACTCTATAGCGGACGCTGAACCTCCAATGAGAACATCGATAGATGCAATGGCGCATAATCGTAGCCGTAGTTGATTCTACACCGGCACAATAATTCGCGGTCCAGAGTGATCCATAGAAGCTCTTGCCTTCGGTCTTCTGCTCCGGGCAAGGAGGATGTCAGGTTCCATGCTCGCTACCCAGGAGGCCGCGTAAATTCGGAGAACACCGCCGCTCTGTTTCCATCGTCCTCGATGTAAAGGGCCCAAATGGAAAGACGGGAAAGGGAGGAAGGCCAAAGGTAGGCTCAACTTGAAACCCCAGTCATTATAACGCTGGAGTTGAGAATTGGCGGTAAAAGCACTTGCTTTGCTTTGACTTACCCGTGATGAGGGTAAACGCGGCTGTAAACAGTCAAGCCGTTGTCATGTAGCCCATCTCATCCTCTGTTTCGATGATAATGCAGCGATGCAAGTCGTAACGAGTTGTGAATTCATGTCGAGACGTTTCACAGCAGGTCGAGGGTATGAATGTCCCTTCTCAGACCATTGATACCAGTCGGTTGGTTGTGACCCTCCAACGAAGACGAGATATCAACCGTGCTCCGAGTCGTTCGCCATCAATCATCCTGACCAACACCTTGTAGACCTGGGTATGCAGTCGCAAACACCGACAACACGAGCCCATGCTAGGCACGAAAAACTCCTGGGATAAGGAGCAAGAGACGTGTAAAAGTCTCGCAAAGAAGGTTTCTCAGAGCACTGTGGGCTGCCAACTCACAGTGAGCGAGTCGTCAATGCTTCTCGTCTCGCAAGACCCTAGGATCTAGGTAGCGAACTTTGCCGACAGAACTGCTGAGCGAATCAGATGAAATGCGAAAGAAGATACCAAACGATTTATTTTAATTCGGCGTATATATATAGTCAAGGTGCGGTTGAGGTTGATTATCATGTCGCGACGGTCTCGAGGGAGATAGCCCCGTCAACCACGTCCGGGAGGAGGAGTCGCCGACGGGCAGATTCCGAGGTGCTTGTCTGACGCAAGATGCGTCTCTCACCTCAAGTGGTCTCAGATACCCCGGTTTGAATCATCGGGCAGACTCGACAGCAATTCATGTGCCCCACTGTGAAGAGGTTGTTTACTCGAATGTTAGCATTCAAATAGGTAGTTAAGAACTAGACGTAGCAGCAAGAGCAATCGTGTCTTTAAGTCGGCTGGACGACCCCACTGAGGCCTGTGCTCTCCTAATTCCTAATTTGGCTTCCGACAGATGCCCCATGAGAGTTGACCGCTTTAACACGAGATCGTCGGCGTTAAAAAGAAGCCTCTTCGTGCCTAGTGCCCTGCATAACTTTATTTGAATATTCTGCACGCGTGTTATGTGTAAGATTTGGAAATTGCCATTTAGGGCCTTCCTTTTTGGCTTCTAAACGTGGATTGCGACTTCAAGACTCCTCCAATGAAGCTCCATATTGATACTGCACACAACAATCCACTAACATTGCGAAGTACTTAAGTTTAGTGTTTTTCGCTGCGGCGGCTGATTGACATGCCCTACTGCGTTAGCCACCTTCATGCTGACAACGAATTTCCATATATAGGCAGTTGGCGGACGATCAACATAGCTAATGTTGTGTATTTCATTCAGCTTACTCGAGCTAGAATTACAGGGTGTATGGTTGACTCAGAAAGCCCAGCGAGCTGTTCCCATCTATGCAATCTTACCATGACAAAATAATACTTGTCACTGATCAAGAAGGATTCTTGTTGCTCGGTCAAGGCTAACAAAATTTCTCAAATCGATCGGAGGATTCCACCGGTGGTCAACGGTTTCTCCCACTTGCCTAAAAGCGGATGTCCGTAAATAACGGCATGCCCAATCAGAGTCTCGCTGGCGCTGGATGGAAGGACTTGGAAACCCTATCAGAAGAACGACGCCCCAACGTGGTATGGGTTTATCCTGCACGGGATATTCATCATACGACCTCTGCACAAGCCACTTTTGGGGCTATGGTATCGTAAATCAGTGGTCCGGTGAAACCCGTGAAAGCAATGCTATCGAGCACTACTGGTGAAGTAAAAGTCCATCGACAACGTCATCGTACCTCGTAGCTCCCAGTTCCCCCCGAAACTCTCGAGATCCTCGGGACAGAAAAGGTCATCCTCGGGAGTTCTCCCGAAGGAACGGCATCAAACCAGCATGCAACGTTAAACTCAAAGATGCGGGTCTTGGTGAGCTCCGTGAATCCTCTAAACGAGCTTCTTCATAAGGCGAACTGCGGCACAGACAGCGGTGGTTATTTTTGGCGATAAGCACCACATGTCAGAATTTGCCAGACCCGTCCGAGGCGGGGCATTACGAGAGCAGCCACTGCCCAGAAGGGAAAGACCTCGATCCGCATGGGTACTAGGGCCTGCAAACCCACCAGGGTGCCAAGGACAACCCCCAGCCGGCTTACAGTCCCAACAACGTCCCTCGTCTGCAATGCGGGCGCCGCTGATATGACGGACGACACGGGATTGGTGAGCTCACATGCTCAGAGTGGCTTCCCTGCTGCCCGAGTGGATGGGTAAATTGGTCGATACGGCAACAGTGAGGTGCAAGCATCTCAACTGAGTAAGCTCTATCACTGTAACCCAGCATGTACGTTACCAGTCGCCCAATAGAGCGAGGATCAGCCCACCCCGAATGGGTCGCGGAGAGGCCGGTATGGGCGAACGGGTAACAAGCCTCGCCCATCGTGTGTGTGAAGGCTCGTATCTCGTTAGGGCGAGTGATGGCTGGCAGTTAGTTACCAACCACCGCTCCGTGTTCGCGAATATATAGCTTGGGGTCCGTCTCTCTGTCGATGTTTTCTCCTGATTCACACCTCACCTTACATATATCTATCCGAACTAATAAACCAACCACTCTCGCTGCCTTGCCTGCGCTTTTGGCTGAGTTTTGTCTCAACCTCACACAGTCGTTCTGCAAAACAACGATCGTTTTAAGAATCCCGACGTAATAGGAGCGTATATCCGCTTATTACTCTCGCTCAGTATCGACAAAACAGAAAAACATCGTCACCATGAAGACCGCTCAAGCTTTCGTGCCCCTTGCAGGTCTCGTTGCCGCCGTGCAAGCCTGGAATAATGACACATATCCCACATATCCCACATATCCCACGTACCCTACAAATCCCACGTATCCTACAAATCCCACGTATCCCACAACCACTTACGTTCCCACGACTACTTACAAGACGGTCATCACCACGGACTACACCACTTACTGCCCGGTATGAGGCCCTTGTTATAATAGCCTTAGTTTAAGGACGATATATGCTAACATAGTTCGGCAGTCGCCTACTACTGTGACCTATGGTAATGTTACATATACCGTTACGACGGCGACGACGTTGACTGTCACCAACTGTCCTTGCACCATCACGGACTCGACGTCGCCGCCGTTCACGTATCCCACCACATACTATCCGCCTGAGATGCCGCCTACGACCTATCCGGAGCACCCGACAACTTACCCCGAGCAGCCTACGACTTACCCAGAGCAACCCACAACGTACCCGGAGCAGCCCACTACCTACCCGGAGCAGCCTACGACTTATCCCACGTCCGTGCCCACCACGACGTACTCTACTGGAACTGTCTACCCAACCACCAACGGCACGACCGTGGTGCCTCCGACTACTTACACGACAGCCAGCACGTACACGACGACGTACACATCTGGGGCCCAGACGTACACCACCACCGGCACTGTCTACCCGACGTATTCGCTCACCACCATCACCTCTGGCTTCACGACTTACACGAGCGGCGTCGCGGTGACGCCCACCAACACCCCCATCGCGCCTCCTACGTCGTACCCGACGGGCATCCCTACTGCCGCCGCCAACAAGGCGAGCGCCGCTGGTGCTCTGCTCGCTGTCGGTCTGGCCGCTCTGGCTCTCTAATGTGGAGGATCCGCTATGGGTCTAATTTTCTATTTTGGAGTTGAGTTTTGGCTGCAGGAGGGGGAGGGGAAACCCCCCTCCCCGCGGGTCAACGCTTTTGGAGCGGCTTTTTTGCGAGAGGTAGTTTGCATCTTTTGAAGTGAAGCAACCCCCCTTTTTTCGATTTTCGGAAGGCGGATTCTATACCCTAATTGGACAAAAAAGAGCACCAAGGAAAGCCCGGCGGATCTTGGTAAGGGTTCTACGAATTATTTTTGACGAGATCATGTGACGGATAGCATAGGGCGAGGGAGACATCGGAGTATGTGAACATTTTGTGGCATTATATACCAAGCATATGGGCATCGGACAACACCCATCTGCGCTTAGTTACCTAATTCTTGGGAGGAAGGAAGGACTGGGTCTCGTCATCACGCTCCTTATAGCAAAACCCGCAACGGCGGCCGGTGTCGCCGCGAGACGATTGAATATAGACTTCATATACACGTAATTAATTGAGACTCGAGTTGAAACTCGCTTCTCGCCCTTCGTTACAGGCTATGGTGACCGTTCTCCACGACATCGAGTCACCAGTCCATATCAGTACTTGGTGCGAGTAAAGTGAGCACATAGAGAGTCCTCGTTGCGGTGTAACCATAAGCATACCCGGCCCCCTCTCGAATCATCCAGCCTGGCGGCCATATGTTGGGGCCGCCTCGCACGGTTGCATACCAGCCTTCGAGAAACCTTAACAGAGCTTTTATTTCTCGCAGCCTATCCGCACAGGCACATATGCATGTGTGCGGTGTCTATTTGTCACAGATCGCTTCCTTTCGCAGGGGGTCCGGATTTGTCACGGCTCTCCTATCCAGGGCGCCATTCACTCCACGCCGAAGAGAAAAATCGAATTCCCACTTACATATCTGGAGCCATCCATCCATCCATCCATCCGCATATACACGCATATATCCCTGCGGGTCCTCGATACCCAGCCAGCGGCCCAATGCAACAGTAAGTACCAGCAGAGGGCAGCCCCCAGAGGCACGTTGCGGGCGGCTCTTCTCGGAATCCCCTACCTACCCATGGTTATGACGGTGGTTGGTAAGTATTTCGTTGTCGGCAGGTAGGTAGATAGCATGTGATGCCACCCTACTTTACCCTCGCCCGTCTAAGAACCACCGTTAAAAGAAAGCGGCCCCGGTTTCCTCCATTGGAGCCAAGTCAGTCGTCGACCTCGTATTCCCGGCGCCGCACTCCACTCGCACTGGCGAGCGGCGCGGCATCTTCATACTACGTAGCTACCATACACGCCGCAGTGGACAGAAACAAATGATTCTCGAGAGAATGGGAAAGAGAGACGAGAGGCGTAATGGGCATGTGCGGTGATGGATGAAAATGACGTGACATGATGGGTGGGCGAGTGAGGGGTTAGGGTTGTATCGGGGGCGGGTTGCGGTTCGAATGGAGAGTTCCTGCTTCCCCTCTGTCTCTCTTGTTCTCGTATACAATTTAGAAGCGACGTTGTAACTGGATACGATTCTATTCCTCCGAGACAACCTGGCCTGGCTATGCGGTTGGAGCAGATTTTTTTACCACGAGCTACTCGTAACCGAGGTATGACAGACGGCCGAACCTTGGCATCCTCGGGTCGAGATCCAAATTCGATTGTCGTCATCCACGGTTCCTGGGTCGTTTCTCTCTGTCTCGAAAATCCTTCGGACGGAGGCGAGGAATCAGCGGGGCTGGGAGATAAGAAAAAAGAGAAGGTAAGTTGCCAGAAAGATAGGGCGCTCTTCGTCCTCCTACCCCTGTCGGTCATGGGTCCAAGGTAGGGCCGGTAGGTACGGTAGGTAACAGGGTCCTTGTCCTCGATTGTTACCGGCTGATACCCTGTTGAACCCAGCCCAGCCTGTTCGCCGAAGCCATGGCGCCCTTGCTTCCCGAGAAAAAAAAAGATTTGTGGTCACCGTCGTCGCCGGCGGAGACTGTAACATCCCGAGTCGAGCCTGTGTACCGTCGTGCCATTCTCCAACTGGGTACCTAGGCAACGCTCTCCCACTTCTCCCCTCTCGTCTCGCTTGGAAGAAATCGGCGATTTCATCTGCCGTACTAGATGACATCGCTTGTATGAGTGAAGTGTCTGCTTAATCCTTAAGAACTAGGTAGCTATAAGATAATGAAATGAGCAGTGCAGGAGCATCCAGATCCGTCTGACGCCACCAGTAAGAAGCGGCGAGGTTGGAGTACAGCCAGTCAGCCACTCGCTCGCCTAATAAGTACCTACCCGTCAGCAGCCACATAGTGCAAGGCATAAAAATGCCTCGCCGCGCGCGTTCGAGTCACACAGCGCCGCCTCACATCGCATCCGTCGCGGTATCTTGCTTGCTTACATCCCCTCACCAGGAACCGCCCCCCACCATCAGCACCTACCATAATAGCCCCTCCAGCCGGCCCCATTATACCAAGGACCCGAAGGCAGGGTAGGTTGAGGAGGTAACACCGGATCGGCTCGATAACGCCTTCCTATCTGTCGGTATTGATTGATCGCGTGGTCTTGCCAGAATCGACCGACCGACTGGATCGAACAACGAGACCACCAGCCAGATAAGCGCCGAACCGGTCGCACAAACCAACTCGACGGTGGCGTCGCGAGTTAGGCACTTGCCTGCGGGGAGTATCACCACCACTGCTACCTGCGAGTCTTCCCTCCCCCCACCCCCCTCCCCTTTTTTCTCTAGGTAGACGCATACGAGCGCACGGCCCAGGAAAAAGGCGATGGAGGCGCACATTAAATTTCGTAGATACCGACTCGCTTCCCGTTACACAGGAGTAGAGAAAATATGATGGAAAGGAAGGCTTGCGGGTAACTTACCTAATGGTGGGTATCGTCTCTCTTCCTGAACCTCACGGACGTAGTAGTAGGTAGTACACCTTAAACAAGCAAATCCAGTTACTACGACGCCACCAACCCCCAGGATTCTCGTTTCCACACAAGCACGTAGTTGGACCGTGAGGCTACGCATCCTGGTTCCCGGTAGTCGAGTATGTACGAGAGGGCGTCAGCAATACATACTTGCCATTCAGTTCGCTAGTTCTCTTGTCACCTGCGAATGGTGGCGAGGTGAGAGCTAAACCGGGCTTTGATTTTAGGTCCAACGCGTGATGTAGTTTACTAGAAGGTTATTGGTTTATTTATTAGGCATCGAGTACAGGCCACGGAGGGCAATTGATGCACATGGTCGTACTTCAGCTTAGGACGTAACTTAGCATCGGTGGTAAGAAGCCTCTTCTCGTGACGCTTCAATCCACGCACTATACGGGAAGCGACACCCGCTACAACCTCTCTTTCGTATGTATGGATATATCATAACACAACACCAACCAAGAGCTTTAAAACTCGTAAAACACCGCCGGGCCTCCTTCCCTTTCTTTTGGCTCGTCCACAAGACACCCCCGCATCAAGACGGAGGGCCCATGTCGGCGGCGTCGAGCCGGGACCTGACCTCCCGTATGAGGGCCTTGGCCTCCTCGACCTCGACGCCGTCCTGGCACAGCTCGTTGGCGAGGCGGTGCGCCGTGACGTAGTCCTCGACACGCATGGCGTGGCGCGCGAGCCACATCCGCGCCTTGCTAGTGGCGGCCGTGACCCCGGTGCCTCCCTCGCCGCCTCCTGCTCCGGTTCCGGTTCCGGCCCGCCCGCCGCCGTCCCCGCCGGCATCGTCGTCCGACCCGGGCGGCGGCGAGTCGTTGTGGATCGCGATGCTCTCCCCGGGCGCCACGCCCTGGCCCTCGCCAGCTGCTCCTCCGCCGCCGTCCTCCTGCGCCACGCACATCTCCATGTACGTCTTGGCGTCCTCCTCCTCGCCGAGGCTGTCGTACATGGTGGCGATCTGTAGCAGGATCTCGGGGTCCATGTTTGCGCCGCGCATGCTTCCCGAGCCGCTGCCGAAGCTGCTGCCCGCGTCGTAGTAGCTCTCGGCGAGCAGCGCCCGCTTGAGCGCCTTGATTCCATCCTGGTTCCGGTTCATGCGCTGCAGGCACGAGCCGACCGCCATCCACATCTTGCCGTCCCACGGACGTAGGCCCGCCGCTTTCTTGTAGTACCAGAGCGCGTATGCGTGCATCTCAAGTACTTCGTATGTCTGCCCTAACCCGTACCATGCGCGGTAATCACGACGGTTGACATCGACGGCGCGCCGGTACGACTCGATCGCCGCGTGCGTATTCTTGAGCTCCACGTACTCGTGGCCCATCAACGTCCAAGCAGACAGGCACGACCGGTCTAGAGTTAGCGCCCGACGGAAATACTGAACTGCTTTCTCGTGGAGGGAAAGTAGCGAATAGTAGTTGCCAATGACGACGCACGATTCTGGACGAAACTTATCGACGCTGCTGCAAAGATGGGCCAAGAACGCGAGTTTTGGCCGCAGGTTCATGACGTAGAGTATATTGGAATAATGGTCCAAGGAATCGAGCCGGTGCGGATGTAATGAGAGCAGGTGACTGAAGCGTTGTTCTGCTGCTACGAGGTCCTTGGCGTGGTACGAAAGTAAGGCATCGCAAGTTAGGAGGAACGAAGAGTTCGGGAATATGTTTAATAGTTGGTCCAGGGAGTTCGCAAGGTTGGCGTCGTGTTGGTACAGCTCCAGAGATGTATGTATGTGGAACATGAAGGAAACAATGTTCTGCGGTAGTCTGGGCATTATCCGGTTAAGCTGGAAATATGTTAGCTAGATCAGCAATGATGCCGCGGGCTACCAACATCTTCAAGTCTTGATATTAAGGAGGTTATCTCCAACCAGCAACCCCAGTTCATGGGAAACAGATGGACGCTACGGATGAGCCAATATAAGGCCAACTCCTCGTTCTTCTCCTTTACGAGAACCATGCCATATCTGCGGGAAACGTCAGCTTCGACAGGTCGTGTAGCGTGAGTGCCGTGGCGTACAAATATTCTAACCAGCCTTGGCTATCCGCATATTCCCCGTCTTCCGTCTTCCGCTCGTCGAACCACGCCTCCAGGAACCGGCCCACTGTGAGTAGTTGCTTGTTGATACAGGTGCCGAGGTCCTGGGGGCCCATGACCATTTCGGCATCCTCATCTCTCCTCTTCTCGCCGGACAGGAATTTGGCGTATAAGGCGAGAAATAAACTTCGCTGGCTTAGTTTGGGGAGTGTTTGCCCATTGTTCGCTATTGGATTGCCCGCGGTAGCCTTTCCCTTCCCCTTTCCTTTGGGCGTCGACTTGACAGCCTCCCTCGAGGTGGTAATGCCAGCCAAGGTAGAGTCCGAAAGGAACACGGCTGCGCAACGATCGTATTCGCGGCAGTCGAAGAAGGACTTGGCTAACAGGTATTTGTTTACTTCCTTAGCCTCCAGCAACGCCTCCTCGGGGTCTGGGTTAGGAGCGAAGGCTGGCGATGTAAAGCTGTTCGGAGCATCGGACAGTTCCGTGTCATCGAGGGACATGTCGGGTTCGGGTTCGGGTTCGGGAATGGAATTCAGCAGCTCGGCTGCCCTAGGAAGAAGGCGTATTTAGCAGGATGGTCTCTACATAAACTACCTAAGTAGGTATTCTAGGAGGAAAGCGTATATTACCATTTGGATGATTGGTATAAGCATCTTTCGGAGCACTTCACAACAGCCTCCTGCAAGGCGCTACGAAGCTGGGACGTCTCGCGATCATTCAGCGACATGGCGATTGGACAGTTATAAGGAGGCTGGCAGGCAACGCATTGTTTGAAGGTGTAATGGTTCCTTGGCCTAAGGAAGCCGGCAGTCGTCTAAGCTGTACGCGACGTGTTCTATATGCGACGCTTTGCTCAGCTTCTCTAGGCAAGGGGCACGATATGTTTCAGTAACCGATGAAGCTTCTCATCTTTTCCAATAGGCTGTATTGCGTGTCGTCATCAAAGTTGTCTGACATTGCGCCTCTGAGAGGGTATTCCCACAATTAGCTGCAAGTAATAAATAATAATGATAATAATAAAGCAACGGTAGAGCTTGAAAGCTGCTGCCCCTCGATGCTGCGGTCAGAAGTCAATATTGACATTGCAATCATGTACCGAAGCCCCACATGCAGATTACAGTACCCCATGATCTGCATAAGCCACATATGCATTTACAGAGTGGGCCTTGCCTCGTGGAACCATATCTCTCCTTTTCTGTCGAGAATCAAAATTTCCTTGATCATCTCTGTGTCAGCGCTATATCTAATTCTCACCGCCTTAATATTCATAGCCGATCTCCTTGCCCAAATACATTACTGGATTATAGGCACGGGGTAAGTTGCCTTTGGAGAGCCCATCTTCTACAGCCAATGGGGGAGCCACGCTACTTGTCAGGGCTAATAAAGTAAAAACGCCTCTGACTAGTAAGAGCGCCACGTTCTAGTCGGGGACTCCCAAATGGAAAAAGCGTATATATACATCTAACACCATACAAATCGCGAGGGAAAACAAGTACCCCAGAGCTCCATAATTCTACATTACCGTACCTTTTAACTGTTAGGTGCTGTTATTGTATATGTTCGGGTATGCGGTATGTGGTATGCGGTATGTCTTTCTTTTGTATTTGAAACCTTAATAAATTTAAGTAGCACCCAACGATTTCCATTGGGATGTCTAGCTCCATATGGAAGTCCATGACTAGTAGGTAGAAAGCAGAGAGCTCTTACTTGTTACATAGTAGTCAGATGCGTTTTTAGCCCTGACGAGTAGAGCAGAGAATCAGCTAGGTAAAGTACCGAAGCTACTTCCACTTACACGTAACAGGCGTCTATAGATAGTTAATTTGAGGTATATTTCCAGTCTGCCTTTAGGGAATTTCGGGCTGATAACTCTACAGTATCTAATAGGCACGCAGTAAGGTATCTACTCCTTATGGACATAACTTCCGGTTTGATGATACATCACTTGTATACTGAGCCGGATAGTGATGATCTTTTAGGCCGGGGGGTGTCCGATGTACAATAACCTACTGTACTACTGTAAGTTAGCTTATTAGCGTGCCCCTCCACGCCCAAAAGCGGGGGCTGGGCCGGAGAGCCTTTTGGCGCTGATAAAATAATAAACGATCACCCGGTTCATCCCAAGTCGCCAGCCAGCGTTCCTTACTTACTTTGGACCTTGAGGCCACTACCACTCTCTCTGTCTCCCTCTCCCTCTCTCAGACTTGATACACTGAATTCGTTCGTTTGTTCCCTCAGCTTTACATGATGGCGAAGCAGACTACTCTCCAGGAATTTGAGTCCGTCTTTCCTAAACTCGAGGCCGATCTGCTCGAGTGGGCAAAGGGGTATAAACTCCCCCAGGACCAATTGGATTGGTACAAGAGGGTCAGTCCCCCTTGTGTTGATGTCATATTCTTTTCTATCGTGACATTGTCCTTATTTACGCCTTTACTAACCCGTGGTGTAGTCCCTCGAGGTCAACACTCTCGGCGGAAAATGTAACCGCGGCATGTCAGTTCCCGACACGGCCTCCCTCCTCCTAGGGAAGCCCCTATCCGAAGAGGAATACTTCAAGGCTGCCACCCTGGGTTGGTTGGTAGAGCTCCTACAGGCCTTCTTCCTTGTCTCCGATGACATGATGGACTCGAGTATTACACGCCGTGGAAAGCCCTGCTGGTACCGTCAGGAGGGTGTCGGCATGATCGCTATCAACGATGCTATCCTGCTCGAATCGGCAATCTACCAGCTTCTGAAGAAACATTTCAGGTCCCACCCGCGCTACGTCGACATGATGGAACTGTTCCATGAGGTTACTTACCAGACGGAACTTGGTCAGCTATGCGACCTCCTCACTGCTCCCGAGGATGTCGTCAACCTTGATAACTTCAGCATGGAAAAGTACACCTTCATTGTCATCTACAAGACTGCGTACTACAGCTTCTACTTGCCCGTTGCCCTCGCGCTGCTCATGCTCGACCTCGGCACACCCAAGAACCTGAAACAAGCCGAGGACGTCCTCATCCCCATGGGCGAGTACTTCCAGATCCAGGACGACTACCTGGACAACTTCGGTCTGCCCGAGCACATCGGCAAGATCGGCACCGACATCATGGACAACAAGTGCTCCTGGCTGGTGAACCAGGCCCTGAAGCAGGCGACGCCCGAACAGCGCAAGGTCCTCGAGGACCACTACGGCCGGAAGGACAATGCCCACGAGGCGGAGGTCAAGAAGCTGTACGACGAGATGAACCTCAAGAAGGTGTACGAGGACTACGAGGAGAAACGCGTTGGTGAGATCAAGAACATGATCAACCAGATCGACGAGAGCGAAGGCCTCAAGAAGAGCGCCTTCGAGGCCTTCTTGGCCAAGATCTACAAGAGAAGCAGGTAGAGAAAGGGAGAGGCTATGCTAGCGAATGCGAGGCGCAGGCCTTTCGTGCGTGGGGGAAATATCAACGTACATTTCGCTGAGATAGGAAACAAGTAGAGAAAAGTGCGAGTGGCGGCGGTGATTGCATCTAATGCCACCAAAACCCTATAATTAGAGCGAAAGGATATGATTTAACTGCCTAGATAAAATCTTAATACCCATTATTAGTTTTTATCCCGTCGAATGAGCCTTAATCTCAGTAGAGAGACGTTCCCATCTCGACACCAGTAATCTCAAGGGCTAGTCTCGAAATAATCCGAAAAAGATTGAAGGTACAGTGCTTGCCATCGTCGACCCGTCGGACAAACTGAATATTACCGGTTCTCTCAACCTATAGGCTTTGGTGAACGGAACGAACCTTATCCATGGAATCGTGGGCTGTGTTCCCTGGCTGCTCAGCCGGGTTGGGTCCAGCTCGAACAGAAGCAGTAATCATGGATAGGGCGCATAAATATCCCCCCTTTACGCAGAACCAGGTGGGCTTGCAGCTTCGACTCGTCCACGTCGTGGCCCAGCTGCGTTTTCATTCATCTCAAGCTCCAATACTGAGCAAAGTTAGCCTCCTCTGCGGGCAAAAGTCCAAATCCGCTAAAGCACTGCGGTCTCGAGACGTCGGGAGTTTCGCTACGTTGCTGTGACGCGATATGGTAGGATCTTCATAATCATCACCTCCCTTCTCCTATCGTTCGGGAAAGACCTCCAAAGACGACCTTCTATTAACGATCCGTAATCACTGTTGAACCCTTACGACCAAGCACTTTTCTCGCCAGATTCGCGGTATTCATCTATCATCATTGAGTGCACAGGGATGAGTGTCTCATTGCACGGCCCGACTCAGGGGGACCGACCATCCTGTTAACCACGCGCGGCCCGGCCCCTATATTTGTCCGTATTCCCGGACGGGAGATGATGAGAAAACAGACCATGGGCACGTATCACCGACCTCTACTTAGAACTCGCAATCCCATATTCTCGAGACCATGTATATATGTGTTACGTCTTTAAATAAAACCCCTATAAAGACGAAAACACGGCTAATCACAAGCCCGCCCATCCATCCATTAGTTCGCCGATCCAACCGAACAAGCAGATAGATACACGAACAAATCCTCTCGGACGGTCCTTCTTTATTCATCTCATCGCTCAAACCAGGGTATTTACTATATACAACCGACCAACCAACGAGTCAGTCAATCGACCAACCCGTCGCCCACTCAGCATTCACTTAGCACCCATCATCCTCTATATCCCACCCACTCCTACCCCTATTTCCTACTCCCGATCCCTCACGCGCACCACGCACGGATATCTCGAATGCCAGATGCGCCTCTCCCTGGGACCCAGGAGGGCGTCCATCATCCTATCGGTATCGGACCTCGGCCTGCGCGGAAGAGGCTTGTTCTCAAGCCCTCCCTCACCCTCCTTCTTTTTCTCACTCCATTCCCCATCACCATCACAATCCTGCTCACCTCCTTTCTTCTCCTCCCCCTCGCCACCCCTTTCCTCTTCTCTAACCCCCCCATCCTTCCCTTCCTCCGGCGAGGACGGCGTCCACAACATCGTCTCCTCGACCGAGGCCGCGATCTCGAACTCACCGCGGCAGAGAGCGACGGCGCCAAGCAGGACGTCGGTTGTGGAGCGGGCGGCTAATAGAGGTAGATGGCGCTGCAGGGCGCCATGCCAGGCGAGCTTGCGCGTGAGGTCGAGCGCCCCAGCCACGCCCAGGTGGGGAGCCGTCCGCCGGCTGCCGAGCGACGGCGTGAGGCGGAGCGTGGGATGGATGGGGCGTGCCGTGCGGTTCGTGAGGCGCACACGGATCTGCACAAAGTCATCGACGTAGACCGTGTTGACGTTGTTACTGCTGTTCTTACTGTTGGTGTTTTTCTCCGTCGTGGGAGTGGTGGTGGAATCGTCTGCTGCATCCGCCTCGGGGGATGTATCCTGCACCACCTCGATATCGATTCCGACCTCGTCGATCCTGACGGCGTCGATCATGCGGGGCGTGAGGCGGAGGCCGCGGAGCTCGAGGGCGCCTTCGCGGGAAGGTCCGCCGGGACCCGACGTGCGCCAGGACGCGGCGGTCACGGACTCCAGGATCTTCTCGCGGTACCAGAAGGCCTCGCGGTTGGCGCGCTCCGTCTCGGGTGCGATGCGGTAGCTGCTGACGACAAACTGGCGCTGTTGTCTGGACGGGTTGAGCGCGGGGACCGACGCGTGCGGGTCCTCGAGGTACACGCGCGGGATCGGCAGCATTACGCGATTCGTGTTCCCCGGCAGGATGTGCTCCTCGACGGCGGCGATGCCCCCCTTCGCTTCGAGCCGGATCTGCATGTCGCTCGGCCAGGCGTTGCGCAGGTCCAGCATCAGCAGGCATTGGTCATCGGAGACTGAGCCGTCCAGCTCTGATCCCTCCGAGGACGAGCGGTTCCACAGTGAACTTGACATCGGACTATGGATGGGCAGAATATCCGCTCTGACGAGCTCGACGCTGGCGTTCACGGTTATTGTAAGATCGAGGCAGACCTGGCGTGTGTGAAATTGCTCTGCAACTTCTGCTTGCGGAACACCGAGATAGGCGTAGTCGATCTGGACAGTCCCATTAGTGAGGCCAGGTTTCCCTAGGATCTCGAATTCGAAGGTAGCAGTGCCGCCCGGGGCGATATATCTCTTAGAGTCGTCGATTTTCCGGAGCCTCAATGCCTGCTTCCTCGCCAGGATAAGCTCGTATTCGTACAGTTCTATGGGAGTCGCATCTCTGTTTTCAATCGCATTTTGTAGCGGAGCCTGGGTAGAATCTTGGAACGAGAAGAGTAGCAGGTCGGCAGGTGTGGTCGGTGAAAGATTGTGGAGGGTTACGGAGAAGACCTGCCGCTCTCCCTCGAGGACCATGACCGAGGACTGCGGAAGACTCGTGGATTTGATAAGGACAATCGGCTGCGCAGAGATGGCCTTCAGCTCGACGCTGTGGGGCTTCGGCGAGGGCCCAGGGGGAGGCAACAGCTTGCTCCTCTCCAAGGCGCCCAGCCCAATGCTTTTAATTTTGATATCGGTATTGGGCGCCCACGGTTCCGAAAAGATTGGGAACCTCCTCTCGCGGCATCCCCTAATGCGTATGATGGCCCCGCTCACTCTCACCCCCCCTGGCGCCCTGGGCGTTCCCGAGACTTTGACGACCTGTGTGCGGAATGGTCCTAATAGGGTGCTTTCCACCGAGGACTCGAAGACGGCACCTTCCGTGTCCAGTTTAATGCTCTCAATCTCCACGTCGACGTCGTAGGGGTTTTGCAACGTGATCCTAAATCTCGCCGCCTCTCCTGTCACGAGGGTCCGCTCGACTTCCTTATCTGGCGTCCTCGAAAATGGGTTGTAGATAAACGGATCAACGTCCTGTGAAGTACGAGCCTTGGTGACCCCTGGTAGTACTTTCTTTGAATGGTGGATTGGCGTCCTCGTTGGCGGTAAGGGGTCTAATGTGATTCCCCGTACCAAGAACTCATCCCAGTATTCTGCAGACAGATGATCTAGGCCCAACCTCTGCGCCACGTCCGAAGTCTTGGAGATATTGTTCGCAAGTTTGCTCTGCTCCTCTCTACTAATCACCGGTGCCGCATCTTCCCCGCGCGGACCCGGCGCGAGCCCCTTTCCTGCTGTGCGCAACGAATCGCTGGAAAACTTCAATACTCCGTTAAAGTCCGGTAGTGCTTCCGAAAATTGAATGCAGGCTCTGAGTATGTTCGTCTTGATGTTTGGGAACCCGAAGTGTCTAGACGATGACTGACTGTGGATTCTCGAGATCACGCTGCTGTCGGCGTCAGACACTGAAGGTGGATCAGTCGTAGATTCCTTATGACTATCGTCGAAGCTGACGACACCATAAGTCTTGCATAGCAACCCAAGGAATGCGTCTACGCCGTATTCGATATCTCCTTCGCCCAGCTCGAGCGTGCCTGCGCCATTGGTGTGTCCATTGACAGCACTGAGAGCTACCAACCCGGCTGCCGGATGAATACCAACTTCGGCAGCGCCACGAGTTCTCGCCTCGACCAAGCCGCCGATGAGTACGGATACTAATTCTCTCACGACCATGGCTTTCTTTCGTTGGAAGCCTAGATTTCCAAGGACAATTGCGATACCGCTTAATATGATCGCGCGATCGACCGTCGTGAGTAATTCTGGAGCAGACGAAGGAAAGGCTTTAAATAGGAAGTTCGTGATTTGTGTGCGGTTTGGAGTGATGGTGAGACGTGGAGATGTGGTGAGAGGTCTCGTGGGTAGCTTGCCCGCAACCATCATTTCTAAGGCTCTCTTGTCCAGCTTGCCTTCACACAGATGAATGATCGCGAGGGTATTACAGTATCTTATAATCATCTCCGAGAGAGGGAGTGGAGGAAGCTGCTCGCCCGTCATTCTCGAGCAGAGCCCAACGATCCGCTCAAGCAGCTCGGGAAGGATAATCTGGAGGTTGCGCAGGCACCTCGGCTGATTTTCGTCATCCTTCTCGACGTCCTGCCCCTTAGTCGTGCTGTTGGGTGCCTTCTCGTTTGGAGGATAGCAGATCATGGGTATTTGAAACTGATGCCCGCCCCAACCGAGGAGGAAAAGGCTGAGGACGATGAGCTCAAGTGCCTTGCCATGCCACATGTGGTCGTTCATAGACTTTGCAACCGTCGCACCGTCGCCCAACTCCCTCAGCGCATCAGCCCACCGGCCAGCTTGGAGATACAGCGAGCCTACTACGATAGTCGCCCGTGCCTTTCCTTTGTTTCTCCACCTCTCGGTCAGCGCGCCAGGGCCGAAACCCTGGACGGAGATTCTATTTTCTGACTTGGCCGACTTTACATCCTCGGGTATTCCTGATCCGGATGTTTTCTGTTCTGACCCTGGTATATCTGCGTTGTTCCCGTTGGTACCAGCAATATCATCGAAGGTAGTTGGTGGGTTCGACAGGCCGCTTCGGGCGGGCGTAGACGATCGAGTTCCCGGAGTCGAGTTGGCAGACCCGAACGGGAGCGATTTTAAAGGGGCAGGCATGGACATGCGGGCCTGGCTCCTATCCAGGGCTCCGCTTGAAGAGGCCGACCGTATGACAGTTGATGGGGCGACCTGTGAGTTTCGTCGGCCAAGGGGGTTCGCATCGTCCGACGTCCAAGACCCGTTCGTCTGCGGTCGCGCAGGAGCCTGCCCTGGTGAATCTATCGTCGACATACCCTCGAACGACTTTGCTAACGTGGTCATCTCAGCCAGCAGCAGAGACGATATATCGCACATGATCGTCTTCATCGTAGTCACCGTAGAACGTTCAACCGGGGGGATGGTCTGGATCCCCTCGGGTATGGGTATCGCATCGTCTGCCGGTGGGTTGTAGTCGAATATCAGTACTTGATGTGCAAGCACCTTGGGATAAGTATCCCTTAATCCCTCCAACTCCTGGTACAGGGTCCTGATGTTCCTCTCGGTCATCGTCCGTGCATGGCCGCCGGCCGACTCCCTCTTGCTAAAAGCCACGTTTTCAAGCTCCCCCCCGTCTGCTATAGCTATAACGGCAAGTGGTTCCCGGTAGAGGTCGAAAGGAGACAGGGCAAGGTGGGAAGGGGGCGGCACGTGGGTAAGGAGGTCGTAGAAGATGACACCGTCGGGGAAGGCCAAGGGGGAGAACATATCTGCAGGAAACCGTGTTAGCTTCCCATTCTCCCAAACCTAGAGGGATCCCAAAAAGGACGGGCTCACTTCGATTCGGCCGGCCATCGGCGCTGATGTCGCGGAGTTGGACGACATGTTCCTGGTTAAGCCTCTGGACGAAGGTCGCGAATCTGTTCCGCTTGATCTGACCAACGGGTAAAACCAATGCCCTTACCCTCGCCGGAGCGATGGGTGAAAGAGAGTCCAAGCTCATCCTAACATTGGCCTCGATTTCGTGTCCACCTTGAAGGGTAGGTACTGCGCATTCATGCTACCACGTAAGGGTAAAGGGAGGGGGAAATGATGAAGCGGCGGTCAGGTTGCGGCGAAAGCAGGGAACCAAGCTTTAATCCATGCAGGCGTCTGGAACGGTCGAAGAGGCCGGTCGTTGAATAAACAGGCCGTTGAATTATCGGTATATGTCTCGAAACGCCGTAAAGAATGAATGCGACGAAGGATTAAATCTCCAGAGTTCCCAGGTTCTCTCATTCAGGGTTGGAAGTTGACATGCCAAGCTCCCCCGAAGCCTCGTTGCTTCCCGTGCGCGCCTCATGGAATTAGTGGCCAACCATAGGTCGCGATAGCACAGCACAGGGATTATCACCTACAGAATACAGTACAGGGGAGTTACGTTAGGGGGGAGGAGCTGGCCGTGGGGTTCCTTGTCCCGCACCCCGGGATTTGCAAGTGTACATAGGTACAAGGTACAAAGTACAACCATACCCCTTTCACTCTCGACTTGAGGTCAGCAAACAGACAAAAACTTGCTGGTACATATAGATATATAAGATTCTCGACCTTGTGGGGGTGATGATTTCTAACCGGCAACCATCAGGTTTTCCAGTTGATGAATATTCAAGTTTCTTTCGCTATTTACAAGTTTCTCTTAAAGAATCCCGCGTTGCAGTTGATGCGTTGTCTAGCCTACACACCTCCTTTTCGACCTTCGAATACTCCCAGTTTCATACACTGCCTAATCATGTGCTTCACCAATTGCCTTCCATGCCCTCTTGATCATTGCGCCGCCATGGTCCGGATCACGGTCTGAACGCTGCTGGTTGAGTACGACGAGTCGTCCGAAGAGTACCCCTCCTCGCGGGCCACCTCTTGGTCAACAAAGACATACTACTTCTTTGCAAAGAAGCGCAGGAACTCGGCGAGCTCCACGGCGCCCTCGAGCGGTACCGAGTTGTAGTTGCTCGCCCGAATGCCTCCCACGCTCCGGTGCCCCTTAAGGCCGATGAGGCCGCGGTCCTTAGCCAGCTCGAGGAACTCCATCTCGCTATCCTTAATATCCTTGGTCATGGTCACCCGGAAGCAGATGTTCATCCGCGAGCGCACCGACTTGTCGGGGATGATCCTGTATATGTCTGGGTGTTCCTCGAGCGCCGCGTAGATGATGTCTGCTTTCTGCTTCGCTAGCGCTTCTTGGTCTGCGACCCGGTTGGGGAACGTGAGGAGGAGCCTCTTAAGCACTTGCCCCGCGATGTATACGCTACCAAAACCTTAGTCAACTTTCCAGTCCAATCCATCCGCGTGTGAAAGGGGCTCAGGAAGTCCACGTACTCAAAGATAGGCAGGGTGTTGTAGAGGCTGTTGTTCTTATCGGCCGTCTCATACGACAACACGACCGGCGCGATCGGCAAGCCCAGCGCCCTCATCAATGCCGGGGAGGGCTGCGGGGTTACAGGTGGTAGGAGGTCTCTGTTGATGATCACTACCGTGATGCCGGCGGGTCCGAGGTTCTTCTGAGCGCCGAAGAACACGACCCCGAAGTTTTCGATCGGGACTTGTCTCGATAGGATGTTCGAGGACATATCCGCCACCACAATAGGCCCTGCACCGTCTTTATTCGGAGCAAGAGCTGCTGGGAACTGGGGGAACTCAACGCCGTCGACGGTCTCGTTGTCACAGTAATATACGAAAGCCGGGTTCTTAGACAGCTTCCAGTCACTCTCTTCGGCGATCTTGCCGAATTTGCCGCTGCTGTTGATCGCTCGGGAATCCGTGACGACGTTGACGTGATCCTGGCCCAATAGGCGGATGGCTTCCTGGTACGCCTTAAGTGACCAGCTGCCGGTAATTAGGTAGTCCAGTTTCATTTCGCTCTGGATCGACTTCTTCAGCTCGGCCACGAGCTCATCTTGGTCTATTTCCTCCTCGCTCTTACCACCGAATAGAACTTCGATGAGCTCGTCCCTTTTCCTCTGGACCCATGCGCCAACAAGGTGGTATACGACGCAACTGAACTGGCCACTTCCGCCGCCGAGCATGAAGAGGATCTCATAGTTACTAGGTACGTCGAGGAATGCCGCTAGGTCAGCCTTGGTCTTCTTAAGAATATTCCATGCGTTTTCCGAACGATGCGACAGCTCCGCTAGGCCTAGGCCTGTGTCATCGTAGTTCAGGAGGGCTTTTGCTGCGTCCTCCAGGACCTCCGTCGGCAGCAGGGCAGGGCCTGCGCCAAAGTATCTGACTTCGTATCTCTCGGGCATGTTCTTTGCAGTGATTGTAAAAGTGCTTTCACTGGTCCAATCAAAGGGGTTATGGTCGATATTAATAGCCCCAGGATGACTCAAAAACCATTCCCAAAAGTGGTTAATCTGAAGATATTGGCTGTACGTGTATTTGGAATATGGATCGAGTCATACGTCAAGAAACCCGCTCTCTACACAGAAAACTCGAGGTAAGTCTAGAGGCCGAATTCCAAAACATCAGATTCGTATCATACGCAATATGCATATCCCCCGGCATGGTATTTGAATAAGACTCACATGGCACTTCCCTAGATTTTACCTGATTACGCAAATATCATGATACTCGACAGGCAGCTTTCTTGCGTGCAAACCTTCAATTGACTTTCGTAAACTGAAGGTACCTGCTATGTAAGTACGGATAGATGTGGGAAATATTTCCTGCCCCTCCTTCCGATTTCGGCACTCTGGACCGGAGTTTGTTAACACCTCTGTGAGCTCAATTACTTAAGTAAAGTCCGTGAGTGCCTCCCACAGTTGCTTCTATACTACACAGCAAAGCCTGCTCACCGCCATATGACAAATCTTGGGTATGGTCAAATTGCATCTTTACCCGCTTGTCGGATGATATTTGTGTTGTTCACTTGCATGAGCTACCCTTGTCGATTGTTCGCCTGCAAATGTTAATCTGTGAGGCCTTATATCCCTCATAGAAGGTAGCCTGTTGTAAGGTACCTACAAGTAGGGCAATTGTCATCAACTTCCCCAGATCCAGCAAGATCGAAAATTCACTCGTCAAAGTTTAGCCCACAGTATATCCAGCATCGACACAGGTCACCACGAATTACTTACCTAGCCCTGTGCCTCAAGTAAGGTTGAGAGGAATGGAGATCGATGCGGACTACTCCATCTGGTCGCGGAGTTTTCATGAGACGGTAGGAACAGAGAGCAGAATCATGTCATCTCTGGGAGGAACAACACGTTGCCGAAGCCGAAATCAGAATCGAAGATAGCCCCTTTCCTCGTCTATCCTTCTTACAAGCCCCTCCTTCTACGCGATGTTCGTGGTGGGGGTAACTAGAGAATGGAAACCCCACCCTGTTATAGCCTGGCTTCAAAACAATCAAGGTATCTGCTGCGTCCTAGAATGGTCTACTGGCAAAGTTGATGTGCGAGACTAGGGGCGAGTGCTTCAATGCCAAGAAATCGCCGGCGAAGCAATAGGCAAACCAAATTGGAAACCGGGACATCCGAAGAAATATCGATATCGGTAACGTGAGCTAGCGGCAATAGTACGAGCGTTAAGCCACTTAGAACCAGGACGGAATGTAACATCAAGTGCATTAAGAACGTTTCGGAAGCGGAGGACAGAAACGGACTGGAGGGATGGATGGATGAATGCATTGGCCATGACGGCCTCACACACAGCCTTAAAGGCTATATATGACCTAGTTTCATATATATATATATACGCGATCACCGCCGTATCTTCCGGATGCCACGGTTCTTGATCCTCATCGCCGTCGACACCGATAACAAAATCCACAAATTCCCCCCCTTATGGCGTACTATGTCCTTACGCGCCGAACCGAGAGTCCCTGAACCAGCAGAAGAGAGGTCGACACCCCATTTTTACCTCAGCTGCTAAGTGTAAAGTACTTAGCTGAAGGATCCGAGAAAAAGGGCGAACACAGATGGCCACTGATAGGAAGACCGACTCAGGCTCGGCGCGCCATTACCATCCCGCTTCGGCGGCATCCTTTCGTAAGCTCACCTGATTTGCCTGCGGCCCACCACTCGCGCAATCATCAGCGCCCATATATGCATGCAGCACAGGCGGATTTCCGCGGACTAAGAAACGGCGATGATGCATCTATCTACATCTCATAGTACAGAAGAATGAATGAACGCCGTCGCTAATACAACTCCCGCAATTTCCCGCAGCGACGCACAACTCGCCGAGAACATGTGAGAAAGCCCCTGGTCGGCCGCCTCCTCCTATGCCTCCCTCCTGGCCAACCATGTCCCTTGTCCGAACTAAAACGCTGACCAAGGAAAAGGGTTCATCACGTCCAGCTTCTCGCCGCTGGCGGTGCGGCTGATCCGGCTGCTGCTGGCGCACGGCGACTACGTGGCGGCGGCGCTGCCGCCGCACGAGGTGGAGCGCGAGGACCGCAGCGCCGAGTTCCGGGAGCTCGTCAACGAGTGCAGGAGCAGGCGCGAGTGGCGGGACCGCATCCGCAGCATCCGCTGCGACGGCCGTAGCATGGGCCAGTGCGAGGCCGCCATCGCCGAGGCCCGGGAGCACTTCGGCCGCGTCGATATCCTGCTCTGCTGCACGTCTGAGGGTAAGCCTTCTCCTATTTCTTGCCTCGTGTGAAAACCATCCCGAGGTACGTACAACGTAGTTAACCTATTTCCCACCTCGGCGAAACAGCCGTCATCGGTACGGTCGAGGAGCTCAACACGTCGCCCGCGACGCGGGACCTGGTGCGGGACCAGTTCGAGACGATATTCTTCTCGCAGGTGAACTTCATCAAGGCTTCGCTGCCGGTGCTGCGTGCGCAGCACACTGGCCACGTGATGGTACTGACGAGCGTCGGGGGCCACATCGGGACCCCCGGGATGCCCATGTACACGGCGGCGACGTGGGCGCTCGAGGGCTTCTGCGACTCGCTCGCCTACGAGGTCGCGCCCTTCAACGTCAAGGTCACCATCGTCCAGCCCCACAAGGAGGTCCAGACCCTGACCAACAAGCTCGTCTTCGCGCCCGCGCTGTCGCCCTACCACTACCACCACCACCACCACCATCATCATCAGTACCAGAACCAGGACGCGAGCCAGGCCGACGAGTCCGCCATCCACGCGGCGGCGGCGCCCCCGCAGCACGCGCCGACGGTGCGCGACATGGTGACGAACGTGCTGAACCTGCACCCGGACACGGCGCTCCCTCCGCCCTCCTCCTCCTCCCCCTCCTCCTCCTCATCCGCACCCTCCTCCGAGAAGATCCTGACGCGGTACGCTAAGCTGCCGCCCGCGGCGGCGGACCGGCTCGTGATGGAGACGGTGTACGCGCTGACGGCCATCGGGGGCCACGAGAACCCGCCGGCGCGGCACATCGTGGGGTTCGACGGCGCCGAGGCCGTCAAGGAGAAGCTCAAGACGGTGACCGAGGAGCTCGAGGACTTCGCCGACGCCAGCCTCGCCGTCGACATCTTCGAGTCCGAGCTCGGGCAAGAGGCCCGCATGGGCGGCGGTGGTGGCAGCGGCAGCAAAGGTGGTGCTGGTGGTAATAGGGGTAGCGCTGGGTCTGGCGGCAGCGGAAACGACGAGGGCGCTGGGGATAGTGGCAACAATAGCGGGAATAACAGGCCGATGAGCTCGGCGACGGCGGAAGAGGGGGCTGGACCGCCGAGCACGGCGTCGGTATGATATTATATATTCACACGCGCAAGAGATAGCGAATACCAGACATGGCGGATTAGTCCATTTGGACTGTCACGACAAGACTGGGCGATGGATGGTCCTTATTATACAGAATTATGAATTTGCTACTCTAAGCGACGATCCAGAACTGCACGTTTCCTTATGCGTTGGCCTAACGCATCGCTACCTGAGTCGTAACGCCATGGATCATAATTCTAAGTGAGTAAGCAACTGTGTCTCGAGCCCATCATGGCGACATAATCGCAAACCGCCCATGAAACCGACCCGGCCGTCCATCATATCCCTCGTTAGAAGCAGGCCCCATCTACAGATACACACGAATTCCCGTATTCCATACACCGTCTCCTGACGTGAACCTGAACACCAGCCAGCCATCCATTCAGCCGAATTCATGAATGCTTCTAATTATCGATGCTACGCCTCCCCTACTTCCTCACCTCGGCAGCCAGCCCGTCCCCTTTCTTCCTCACGACCTTTCGCGGGAGCACCTCGACGTCCCGGCTCAGCAGCTTCCGCAGTTCGGGGCTGATGTCCTTCTTCGGCTGCTCCTCCGCGGTGGCGGCCTTGCCGGTGTCCTTCTTCTGCTGCTGCGATGGGCCTGGCGAGGACGGCGAGGGGTTAGAGGGGGTGGTGGTCGTGGAGTCGCTGCGGGCTCGCGGCGCGGGGAAGTTCTGCTTCTTGTCTATAGCCTCGACGAGGCGCTGGAAGCGCCGGAACAGCGTCTCGGCCCGGATGAGCGTCGAGTCGAGATCTATCGTGTTTGAGAGTTCGTTGACTATTACCGCGTAAGCAATCTCTACGCTTTATCGAGTCGTAGGCGAACAAGGGGAGAGTCATGAAGCAACACATACCATATTTCAGAATCTCATCGAAATGCTGTAAGTGTGTCATTATGACATCCCGATGCTTCTCTAGAATGGCCAGCGCAATGAACAGGTGGAAGCTGCTGCTCAGGTAGTCTGTCCACAGCACCTCCCACAGGTGCAGGACGTCCATCCACAGGAACTCGCGCTTGTACCAGACGAGGAGCATACGGAAGAAGAAGAAGAAGTTCGTGCTGTCGGCCGACTGGAGGTGAGCGTACAGCTTCGGGTCCATGAAGTGGACGAGGTGATCCAGAGTGAGTAGCTGGTTACGCATACCAGATTGGTCGCGCAGGAAGTTCCGTTCCATCCGTTCCATGAAGCGCTGGAAGCTCCAGAAGGCGATGGCGTCGTCTTGCATGACGGCGTAGATGGGCGCGAGCAGGTCGGACATGCCCTGCACGTAGCCAAGTTCCCTGTTGTATTCGTTGTAAGTGAGCAGCATATCCTTCATCTGCTCCATGTGCACGTTGGTGCCCACGGCAGCGAAGGGAGACTCCGGGTCTGGGTGTGGTATGTCCTCTCCTGCGAAGATCGGAACTGTCCGGTCAGTTCGATGTACATCCTTCTCTGCCGGGGTGTAAGTAAAGATGCGTCCTATAGTGCTGGAAGGGAGCCCACCTATTCTACCCCTTTGCTCTCTCCACCATTCTCCCTCCTCACCATCACCGCCCAAATCAACTAGCCTCTCCCACCATGACCCCTTCAACTTGACGTACGCGTCTCTCAAAGATGCAATTTGTGCTTTCCGCTCCTCCTCGGTGCTGTACCAATCATACACGCCGAGGAGGAACAGCCAAGCCTCCTTGCGAAGTCCTGATTCCGGATCGATACCCCCATGAAAAATGCGCTCTTTGACTTCGTCTACAGTCACTGAGAGCCGTCCAGTCCGGGGGTCGAAAAAGCTATTCCACTCTTTCACACCCACCGGCTTTCTTCTGTCTTCGAGCGACATCGAGGTTGTCTCTAAGAGCTCGAATTCTCCGACGTCTGTATCCTCCATCTCCATAACATCCCGCGCAGTCCATATTCTCTGGTTCCGATCTCGCTCGCTCTGCTCAGCAATGCCCATGGCCCATCTGGCCAGATATATCCTGGCACTGTCGAATTCCTCCTGGAGAGTCTGCACCTCGGGATTTCTCACCATTCTCCGAACCTGAGGCGGCAGTCTCGGATTATCCATAATATCCTGAGCAGCTCTGCGGGTGAACGTCGTGACTTTGCTGAATTTCTCCATGAGGTTCCAGCCGGTCTCCTTTACAAATTTCATGACAGGGTCCATACTCGCATCTGCGCGTTGGCCACCGGACCCGGATGACGACGCGCCAGCAGCACCTCTGCCCAGTACGCCATGGGAACTGTCTCTGCGGCCAATCTGGGAAGCTGTACTGGATGTGGGTTTTTCGCCAAAGGCTTCACTGTCCTCCTTGGTCGGCTCTACCAGATAGATATTCGGTTCGGCTCCACTCCTCTCGATGCGCACGTAGCGTTTCAGCCATCGCAGCACCTCATCGCCACCCCAGAACATCTGTCCCCCTTCATCGAACGGGTTGAAGCTCTCTCTCGCCCGCTTTTTCTTCTGCAGTATAGTCGACTGGCATTCGCTGTCGTGGAAGAACAGGGCCGGGAAGCTGTCGCCGGCCCTCGTATTGATGACTACGGACCCGAACCACCATCCTAGGCTGGGCGGGCGGACGAGGAGAGAGTAGATGGCGCTAACGGGTATCGCAAACGAATAATGACCGATAGAGCCCGAGTGCGTGGTAACAGTAGGAGGCGGCGGCACCAGGTAGCTCTGCTTGGGTGGAGAGTCGGCGTCGCTCAGATCAACCTTCACGTATATGCTTGCAGCATCTCCTAGAGAGGACTCTGGGAGCCATGCGAGCAGAAGGTCGGCCGACGCCGGAGAGTTCGATGTGGTTGAGGAAGATGAGGAAGGTCGGTTGCCGTGAAGGCCTTTCTGCTGCAACAGGGCTATGTAACCGGGGATGTTGTCCTTAGCCGACGGCGTTGGATGGATATAGACTTTGGATTTGGAGTAGAGGAGCTTCACACCACGGCCTGTTGCGGCGTGCGTTATCGTGTCGTACTCTCCCTCTTCGTCGTCGCTCATGGCGTAGTAGCTACCCGTCGGCGAGGGTGATCGAGCTAATGGTTGGTCTGATGTCATCGTGGGTGTTACTTTAGAAGACAAAGCGAATCGAGAATATAGTCTTCTTATTGTAAAATCGTTACCGTGGTCACGAGGCTGGCTCTAGGCTAGAGCTCGCGGCCTTTATCGAGCTATGCGCTCTGTCTTGTTTGTTCTATACAGTCCTTCAGAGCCAGGAGACATGTAAGAGGTCATGGGGAGAAAGAGTGGGCAGGTCCAAAAGGCAGCCATCCATCCATCCATCAATCCATCCATCCGTCAGCCCCTCCAGGTGCCCCGCCCCTAGAGCTAAAGCTTAATAAGTGTGTCTTAGAGGGGCAATCCAAGGGCATCTACGTAAGTAAGGGCATCGAAGGGGCTTAGAGCCCGTCAATGTTGCATGGGGTAGATGCAATATCAAAGTATCAATTACTTACTTGCTGCGGCCAAATCATACTGGACTTCTGGTACTAGCACCTGCTACTGTACCTAAGCTTAATCGTGGGCTGCCGTTGGTGGCGGAACCCCGCTAACGGTTAACGTTGGCGGTGCTGAGCGTTCGTCATCATCACAGGTGCATTTTTACGTCGTCCATGTGACGAGGCAGGGGACACGCGGTTTACGCGCAATTGTACTTCCACTTTTAGTGTAGGCTTCACGATTTTGATCAAGCGTCGTAATCCGTGCTTTTAGAGTGTAGCCATATGCTTGATATGTTAACGATTCGTATGTATTATGCTGCTTCGTCATCTCGCTCTCCGAGTCGCCGTCATTACATATGTAGATATCTAGGTCTAACGCTATTAAGTACCCAAACAACAGATTGATGAATGACCATCACATCCGAGGTACTGATACCCAAAAAACACTGCCGCCAACGCCATGCTCTACGTCTTACACCCTGCACTGCAGAGGCTCTAACGTATTCCGAACTCCAAAACGCCTGAATCCAAGCGAGCAACCTGGGCAGCTTGAGCTGCATCCCGAGCCGCCACTCGGATCCCGGTCTGACAGGTAGATGCGAGACTTTTATCTCATTCTCGGGCCACTGGGCAACCCTCCCGGCCGTCCAAGACCGCCACCGGCTCTGCCTCCGCCGCCCCGAGAGTAATCCTGCTCGTTGCTCGACCACGGAGAATTCGCTCCCATATGTGGTCGGTCATTTTGCGGCGGAGGGTTGAACGGCCCGCCGCCCGAAGGGCTGGTTGTTCTAGAACCTCCCCATAACCTTTGTTTTAACCTGTCCTGCGCTGAGCCTCCAGACGCACCACCAGGCGGTGCCGAGCCTGCATCTCTCCCGAAGGGACTCGAGTTCTGATAGCTTCCGGACTGCTGACTGGGAAGCGGCCTTGCTTGTACATCGTCTCGGCCGGGGCCTGCCATGGGGTCTGAGTTGCGGAATGGACCCTTTCTAGGGTCGTTACTCCGCATAGGAGCCGGATTGCCCCTGCCCCTGCGTAGGCTTTGCACTTCTTGCGTTTGCGAGGCCGGGTTGTTATCCCATAACGAGCTCAGTGAGCCGGCCTGGGGTTGCTGTGCAAGGCCGCCATATCGTGCTCCAACTTGAGACTGCTGTGAGAATACGGGCGCGACCGGTGGGGGACCCTTGGGATCAGGCGGCAACCACGCAGGAAATGCTTGTCCCTTCTCGGTATAGTAGGATCGCAGGACTCGGCAGACGTGAGTATCATCTTCGGTGTCGCCGTCGGCTTCGCTGCTGAGTAACGACCGTTGGAGATTGCTGAACTTCGACGTCGTTGCGCCGACGATATTGCTGTACCAGCTTGTCATCTTCGTCTGTTGTGGTCCCCAAAAGGAAGATGACTGAGTTTCGTGAGAGACGAATTTCGGGTAGGTGTGTCGGAGGTGTTCTATAGGAAAACCTCGGCCAATGCATACATATGTTTCTGGGAAGAAGGCGTGCAATAACTCGGGTTCTTGTGTGGTGAAGTACGGGTCGAGGATAAGTGAGGAGTCGAGGCGAGAAGCGGTTGGGATTTATGAGGTTTATGTAAAAGGAGGCGCTTGAAGAGGCGGATAAATGCAAAGATGTAGTTTGATCAGCTTTACGTTTGGACGGTTTCAGTGGGTTCGAGCGCCTTGAATTTGGTGGAGCTGAGTACGAAGTACTAGTTAAGTAAGTATACTTATGCCAAACGTCAGTTGATGAAGCCCCCCTCCACTTTATGCACCCCGTATTCGATTAACCGTATACTGACACAACAAACTATCGTGATCCTTTTACCTCCTTTATAGATGACGTCCAGTTAATTTGTTTCAACTCGACTTCAAAGGTCTTCAATAATTAGACTAAAGGCTTCATCCCCCGACCCGAGGGAAGCCTGCTTCTCGGATAACTTTTATATATTCAGATAGGAGCACCGTACACCATACTATGCTACTTAGAGCGGAACTCTGAGGTCGGAAATGATATTCTCACCAAGTTACCGGAGTATGGTTGGGCGTACATATTCGACAAGATCAACGCATTTCCCAAGCTCGATCCTCTGGTGAGTATGTGGGCCCGTACAAGTACCAAACTTTCCTTTCAATTTCTCTGCCGGCCAAAGATATCGGCTGGGTGGAGTTCCGCAAGCTTTCCGGTGCCATTAGTGATACGAAAGCGATGCACTGGGCCTCATTTGCTATAAGGTTTGGCGATCTAGCAATGAGAGTAGGATCTCTAGGCTCCCTACTCGACCGGGTTTCTCGGCGAGCTGCCTAAAAGGCCACCGTTCACAGCGATAGTCACCGTTGTGTATGGTGAAGGCATGAGATACTAACGTTAGATTCAGATAAGGGTGTGTTTTCTCCCTTGAAACCGCCTGCCGTGGAAGGGCACATCCCAGCAACTGCATTGTCTTAGCGGAAAAGCAAATCTCTTTACCAAACTCCGAAGGAAAAAGTAGCAAGCCGGGTAATCATTAATCGGACCAGCGGTGACAAAGCCACCGATGCTACCGACATTCCTGGACGCCGACGCACGCTGAAGCCAAAGTGTGGATCCGCCGTTATGATGACTGTTTGATCCGATGTAGTCTCGGGCCTGATGCGCAGAAACGCTTGAAAGAGTTACAGGCCTCAGAGGACTTGCAGAAGCGAAGATTCCAGTTCGTACTTCGCGATGGTTTGCTCTACAATACATCATCCCAAGGACGACAGGGACTGGTGATCCCCGAGAACTGTCACAAGGCCCTCTTCTAAATGGTGCACGATGAGAAACATCGCTTCGGTCCAGCTTGGTGAAAAACCCCTAGTGCGTTGGTTCGGATCTTAATGAAGGAAATTCGAGGTGGACGTTGGCTTGGATCGTCGGACGTCAATGTTGACAGTCCGGCTGCACAACCATCTGTCCAGAACACTCAAGAACTATATATTACAGTTGCAATGTACCTGAATTGATGAAATCTGATGAAAAGGAGGCATGGTTATGGTGATGGTTGCAGCAACATAAAATGCTATCACTTTGTTAGGCGAGCCATAACAGCGAAGATGTTCTACTGTGCCATCAAATCCGGCCGGCCGGCCATCCATGGGTTGGTATCATCCTTCGTCTGTCGACGAAACTGTGCTTTTGGGTCCTCATTTCTGAAATGGCATCACCGGAGGTATTTGCCGGCATTGCTGACTGCTCAGGTGAAGCCTGTCTCTCGGGCTCCTTTCCTTTGCCTGGTATTAGGGGTCTTTCGCTGAGATCGTCTGGTGGAATGTGGACAGCCGTGGAAGATCTTCCGGATGGCGTTTTCTCAGTCGTGGCTCCTTCCCCAGTTAAGTCCTTTTTCGCATGAGTGCGAGTCTTGGGCACCACTCACCGTCCGTCGTGCCATAGGCTTCCTATCGTACAAGATCCTCGAGTGGCGGGCATCTCCTATCCTGGAGACTCGACGCTGGAGCAACCGTTCTATCTCGTACGAGATCCATTCTCCATCGTCGCCTTTGATGGATATTCTTCAGGGCTGGGTCAATGCGGTGGCGGGGATTAGTAAGGATTTGCTTTGCTGTCGTATTCACTCTCGTTCCTTAACGGCAAGCTTCGTACCCTCTCAGCGAATTCTTCCTCTTTTTGCTTCTTCTTCAATTTCCTTCAAGCAAAAAGCGAAACCAACGTGCGCACTCTCCAAGGGAGGAAAGCCCCTTATCGACCCTCTAGATCACCCATTGTGGAGGATAACCCACAACTAGACGGACACCATCATCAGGTACACAGTGGCCCGAATCTACACTTTTGCCTGTCAGTCTGCTTACATTCAGATATATTTAACTATGCAACAGCTTACGTGGCTCTCCTGCTGCTCTTCGCGCCTGCACGCGAGCACATACTAGAGCGATTTCGGCATCCAATTCATGCATTAAGCTCTCAAGCCAAATTGTGGGTTAGGCTTATCAGACCGAGGAGCACACCCACCGGCCGGTGAGTGGAGGTGGAGGTTACGCAGCCCAGCGAGGAGAACCAGACCACATCCTCGAAAGTATCCTCTGGACCCTTATACCACGGATCGGATCTCCGCGCCCTGCTGTGCAACCTGCGACTACTTGGTAGTAATGTCTACGCCCTTGGAAGCAAGTCGCAGGTGGCATATTAATTCCCCGGGGAGACGTCGCATAACAAATCTGCCCAACACCTGAAGATCTGTGGTAGTCAACAAAGCTGATAATTATATGGAGGCTCTAACAAGAATTATGACAGAGTCATAACGGGCACGAATCAAAGAGCAAATCAAAGGAAGGCATCTCATAGATGACCCTAGTGGCCTTTAGTCCTCTCTATGGGAAGGAAGGCACCATTCTGCCCATGACACCGTGGGTAGCCTCAAGCTAATATAGCATAAACCTCGTGAATTGGAGACAATTGTATTGTGAGATCAATGCCTGCGGCTCTGGTAATGAGACTATGAAATAGAAAGAGCACTTCCAAATACTCCGCAACCAGTTGAATTCCGATAATTAACGCGACGGTCGGATGTTTCGACTGTATATCAACAAATAGATCAACACGACAACTTTTACCCCTTTCTCAGTTTTACTATATACCCCAGCATCAAATTTAAAGGGTCGGAGCACGATTATTTTCCCCTTCCCCTCAGGCAGGCCGCGACCACGGGCGGGAATGAAAGAACGGTCGTCGGCAGCCCCGATAGCAATGCGAGCCGGGCCGCGTCTTGGTTCGCCGAACCTCGGGGCGGCGAGGCGAGGGGCCGGTTAGGAAGTCTCCACCACGTGCTTACTTATTCGCCTAGCCCCTACCGAAAAAGCAACGCAAGCTATCTCATCATACTTGGCCACGACTATCTATCCCTTCAGATGCAGCGGCTATCTCCAGAGGGGCGCGTCCGAGACCGCGGTCGGCGTTTATTCATCCTCCCTTGCTTGCCTCTATCCTTTTAAAGCCTGCTTAGACAATTTCTAAGTGAGTAGTCTTATATATTTAAATTGTTATAGGACCTGGTCGCACAAGCTTTTAACTGTCAATTCTATTTACTTACCTACCCTTTCTGATCCGGCACGTCCCACCACCCTTCCCGTCGCAATTATAAGTTCTGAAGCTTGTATTAGACTTGGGAAGCGACCAGAAAGGTCCGAAAAAAAGAAAATGGCATTAACGAAGACGTCCTTACTTAGGCTCCGAGCTGAGATGTCCTTGCCCTCTGCGCTCTGCGTCAGAGGTACTAACCGTACCGGCCAATGGATAAGGCGCCTGAACAGAGCAATGATAGAGATCCCCTTGTTTCGTAATGCAGGTAGAGAACTTGAGCCGGTTTGAGCTCCATGTAAGAGTTGATTTGTCTGTGGATTTATCCCGTCTTCCTACTCCTGAGACGTGCCGTTGAATGCTAAGATGTCGGAATTCCTTCTGGACTTTTTGCATGCCGCTCCTTACATATGTCTCTTGATACGGTCATATCAGCGTGCAGTTGGGAATACATAGGTGATTGTAAGCATCATGAAGGGACAGCCGGGAGTATGTTGATGGCAAATGGTTTATCTATCCTAGCACTATCTAGCGAACCATTTGGTCCTCGAGAGACGACGTGCCATCAAGCTTCCCCGCCCCTTGCATTAGTGCACTTTCTCTATTCGTCGTATCTCATACACCTCTGGTATCGGTTTGCAACCGATTCTAACTCTCTAGTATAGCTAGACGCTTGCCATGAATCACCTCGCACGATTACCGGTATCTCTGCAACGCGCAAACAGACTGGATCGTCCGGTCGCGCTTCAGTCGTCCCACGTCAGCGGGTACCGGTCGCCCGTGACCTTGTAATTCCGAAGTGCCTCTATCGCACCCTTGGCGTCGGTGGCGGTGGCGAGGATATCGGCATTGGCGCCGCGCACGAACTGCTCGTCGACCGACTTCTTGATCCACTCCAGCATGCCGTCATAGAAGCCGTCGATGTTCAGGAGGCAGACACCCTTATCGTGGATCCCCAGTTGGTTCCACGTCACCGTCTCCATGAGTTCCTCCATGGTGCCGTAGCCGCCGCTGAGCGCGATGAAGCCACTCCCCGGTCCGCCCTCCAGCACCTCTCGCGCCATCTGCCGCTTCCGCGTGTGCATGTCCTTGACTACCGTCGTCCTGCCGTACACGTTCTCCTCGGGAACGTGGTAACCGTTTTCATCTTTCATTGAGGCATACGTGTCATCTCGCTCCCACTTGACCAGCGCCTCAGGGATGATGCCGTGCGCCGCATCCGGTCCGGCGATCGAGACAACCGTCTTGGCTATCTCGCCCATCAAACCAACCGTTCCGCCTCCGTATACTACACAATGGTCAAACAGTCAGTCTTATCATTTACATGTAGCTAGTTAGGTTTTTCATCCGATATTCTTCGGACGAAAAGGAAGAAAAGAGATATTATAGGAAATGTGCCTACCAAGTTTGATGTTGTTCTCGGCCATCAGCTTGCCAAGCTCCCGTGCCGCTTGCAGGTGTGCCGGGTTCTTACCAGCCGAGCTGCCGCAGTAAACGCAGATCTTAGTCTGCTTCCGCTTCGGCGGGCCATCGGGGCTCAGGTTCGACGGAGTGTCCGTCCGCGACGCCGGGACCGACATCATGGGTGACACGCCTCCAGACTCCAAGGGACGACCTTCCTGAGCCATGTGTGGGGAGTTAAAGATGGTGTCTTAAGTAGAAGCAGAGGCGTATGTTGAATATATATGTGTATATAACCTTCGTCATACGAGATCGAAAGGCCAGAAATGACGCTGGCGTTGAGGCGACAAGAAGGTGTCACAGTCAGGCGAAATGCAGGGATTGGATATGAGAGACCGATCACCAGGCGAACGAATGAGAAAATATTTATATATTAAGGAAGCCGGAAGAAGGAGAAGTCGCACAGCGTTCAACGCTTACTCAGTTGAAGATGAGCTATAGTCACGAGATGGTGAAAATGATGACTTATGACGGGCAATATGCATACAAACTAATAGGAACCTGTTGTACTCCTACACAAATACGCTGTGGCTATGATCTGGTGGCGGGGCAATCCTCTCCATTGTTGTCCATAACCGGAGACAGATGGGACAGAAGGACCATGAATGACGTTACCCATTCCGAGAAAACACGGAAAGAACTTTTTGGACCGAGTCAAACCGCATAAGTATAAGACCTACTATACTGCATGTTAGCCTGTTAAGGGGCTGACCGGTGAGAGTTTTAGGAAGTAATAGCGCCATTATAGCACCCTCGAAGCGCCCTTTAGCGCCAGACTGCCAAGTAAGGGACCCAAGGTACAGACGCCGCGGTGTAGCATCGGCTTCTAATTCACCGTTATCCCGACCGCAGTCTAGCCGTGGACCCTGAAATCAGCCTCTTCTGCCACTTGCCATCTTACTCGATATTCCCAATCCTTACGGCGCCCTCGGGAGAACCATCAGCATCACCTTCTCGTCTATCAAACAGGAGTTGGGCAATCGCTCGCACAGCACTTGAAGACTGTTCTCACCGACGTCTCTTCTCGTTTCCCGGATTACTTATCACCAAGATGCCCGAGGCACCCGGTGGTGCCGCCCCGGCAGGGGATGGTCAAAGAGAGGAGGGCGGCGGCGTAAGTGAAGTAGCACACTATTATGAGCCATATTATCTTTGAGTGTTGTGCTGATGTCGTGATTAATAAATATAGCAGTCGATGTTTATGAAGATTGGCCAAGGCATTCTGCTGTGGTGGGGTATGAACATGGTGATGAAGCAATTTATGGGAGGGAACAAGCCTGAAGCTACAGTGAAAGACGCAGCTGGCAACGTTGTCCAGGTCCCGGCCAACACCGGCAACATACCTCCATACCAGCTCCGCCCGAAGACGCTCGATGAAGGCGCTGTCTACAACTCAATTCCTCAGCGACTGGCCCCTATCTGGCCGACCGATAGTACCGTTGATATCGTTGTCACATTGTCAGACTCGTTCATCCCCGTCAAGATCGCCAGCGTCCCGGAGCAGTATGTGGCCCTCAGGGAGGCCGGATACAAGCTTGGAAATTCCAGTGAGCACAGAATTGCTGAGACTACCTTCGATGTCCCGGCGTCTGTCCAGAAGAACGGGACACTATGGGGCCACTTCTACGTTGGGTTGACAGGTGCCAATCTCGATCCGAAGGAGCCCAACTTCGATCCAGCAACGGCCTTCCATTTTGTGTTTCCCTTGACTCAGTACATTCCGAGGAAGAAGGTTGCGAAAACCCGGAACCTCTTGGAAGGGAAGGAGGTTGAGCAGGACGAAGAGCCTGAGGGTCTGACTCCGGGACCTATCATCGCCAACTGCTATCACCCGAACACGAGCTTGTCGTTCGTGCCTGATTTGGGAATTCTCGACTATCCTACGATGCATCCCGCGACGCGCCAGTTCCTGAATGTCGAGGTAAGCTTCTAAGATTCCGCGGTATCATCAGCAGTGATATGCTAATGCTTCCAAGCGTACTGGTGCTCGTGATGGCTCAGGACAGAATTCGTGGTACTACCCGGTGCTGTTTGTGAACAGTTTCTGGCAGCTTAAATCCCACATGACCGTCCTTAACGAAACCGTTAAGACCCTCCCCTTGCGAGTCGACTTAACTAATATGGCGTCCTGGAAATTCAACCTTATGGCCGCCATCGAGATGAGTTCTAGACAGCAGGCTCATCAAGCCGCATTTGGTGGTCCACTGCCGGGTGGCGGCGATGGCAGCGAGATCGAGATGGTCAAAGAGATTTTTATCGACACTAACCCCTATCTCCTTGGTGTTACGGCAGTTGTAAGCGTCGCGCACATCTTCCTGGAGATGCTCGCGTTCGGCTCGGACATTGCCCACTACCGCAAGAAGAAGGACAACGTCGGTATCTCAGTTCGGTCGATCCTCGCCAACGTCTTCATGCAGACGGTCATCTTCCTCTACCTAGTCGACAATTCTCAGAACACCAGCTGGATGATCCTTGGCTCCCAAGGCATCGGTATCTTTATCGAGCTATGGAAGATTACCACTGTCGTGGATGTCAGGATCCGTCCTTCTCCGCCTGGCTCCCTCATCCCTTACCGGATAAGCTTCGAGGACAAGTATAAGTTGAGCGAGACGGAGGAGAAGACGAAGGAGTACGACGAAATTGCCTTCAAGTACATGTACATTGCTGGAGTACCTCTGCTCGTCGCCTATGCCGTCTACTCTCTCGTGTATGACACTCACAAGTCGTGGTACTCGTACATCATCACCACGCTCGTCGGCTCCGTCTACGCCTACGGTTTCCTCATGATGGTGCCCTCGCTGTACATCAACTACCGGCTCAAGAGCGTGGCGCACATGCCGGCCAAGGCCATGATGTACAAGTTCCTGAACACGTTCATCGACGACCTCTTCGCCTTCACCATCAAGATGCCGTTCCTGCACCGCCTGGCCACCTTCCGCGACGACATCATCTTCTTCATCTACCTGTACCAGCGCTGGGCGTACAAAACGGATTACAGCCGTGTTAACGAATTCGGCCAGGGCGGCGACGATGAACCTAAGGAGGAGGTTAAAGCGATCCCGAAGACGCAAGAGGAGAAGGTTGAAGGGGGGATACAGAAGTCTAAGGAATCGACGCAGGCGAGCGGTCGTGATGTTAGCGGCGCGACGAAGAAGAGGAAGTGAGAGGCTTGGGTTCCGCGTTCATGTTGGGTCGGTTGCTACCTGGGTAGCTGATTAAAAAATGGCCCCCGAGACTGATATTAAAGGCATAATCCCATCTTATTCTTGTCAAGCAATACGTATATAATACAATGGGTATTTGCGAATATGATACTGTCATTCGTGATGCGTAGCTTTCCATGATAAATACTTAAATACATAGCATAGCATCATGTAGTTCGTCAGACTCGTATAAGAGTATAATACATCGGATAATGTAATAGGAGCAATGCATTCATAAGTCGACATTGTTGTACAGTAAAGTAGGCCGGTACCATCAGCCCTACAGGGTACAGGAATGGATGGGGTAAGACTTCACAGTTGATTTAGCGCCCGGAAAACGGCAAGGAGCGACTTTAGCGTCAACGTGGCCCCCCGGATTAGCAGATACAGCGCATCCCTGCCCCTCTCGCTCTCATGCATTATTGGATACCAAACGGGGTCCGACGTTTCCAGTGTCGTCTCGTCGGTGGGCTACAAAGAGACCACGAAGCTTTGATTGTGCCAGACACCTATCAGCCCGCCGTCATTCAGATTCTACCTTCCCGAATTCCGAATCAAACTGTCGGTCAGAGCTTCAACGTCGTATTCCCACCATGCCCGGCTCGTATTATTGCCAATGTTTCACCTACTAGGAGACGGCGTGGCCAGCAATTTCATCCCAAGTCCGGTGGGAACGGGCGAGGCATACGAGACCCGTCTGCCGCGAGGCCTCCGATAGATAAGCGATTGATGATTCTGTCTTGGGGAACGTCCCAATTTCCCACACCTGCGACAAGGGGGTATTTATTAGGCCATTAAAGTTCGACAATCTACAAACCACTGTCCTCTCATTCATCTCGCCTCGATTATTGGTGTTCTCAGCAGGCGAAGACGGACCACGAGCGGGGCAAGAGACGGAAGAGAGAGGGGAGCCTGCGCTTGCATTGAGAGAGAGTGAGAGAGAGAGAGAGAGAGAAAACGCAGGGCAGAGGAGAAGAAGAGAAGGGTAGGGAAGGGAAAGAAGCGTCATGAACAACGAGAGCGTTGGCTCGCTCCTGGCCGTCATCGCGAACTCGCTCAATGATGCCCTGCGGACCATGATGTTCGCCGACAAGCGGGGATGGGGACCCGACGAGTTCGAGCAGCTGCGCCTGCTCGAGGAGACGCTCGACGAGGCCAAGAAGGACTTCCAGGAGCTGCCCGCTCTCGTGAACGGCCGCTTCTACTACGAGCACGACAGGAACAGTAAGCATGCGAGCCCAGTTCTCACTACTGATTTTACTTCCGATACCCCCGTCCTCAGCGATTATGTCATGTATCCACCCGCCCCTCGAGAGGCTCCGATGAGGAGCTAAAACATGTGATTTGCGCGAAACTGCTTGCGGCAAGGAGAAGGAGTTTTATTATGCGATTAGTCGCCGCGTACCTACCACTCACTTACCTCCTACCACACCTGAGAGAGAATGTTGACCTAATAAGCATGACTTGTCTTCGCGCGCTTCACAGGCGTATCTCTCGACGAGCTCCGTGGCCTGGCCGAGCTCTTTGGGCTGCACGCGCAGAACTTCCGGGAGTGGATGCGCGACGGCGGGCCTGTTAACCCAATGTGGGCGCGCGAAACCATCCGGCTGCGCCACGACCTCCACCGCGCTCAGTGCCGCGCCGCGCGCCGCATCCATGATGCGGAGCAGGAGACGCCTTCGCGGTGTCTGGGCGCGCTGCAGGTGTACCGCGTGCAACGGCCGCCCGAGGCCGCCGGTGCCGCCGCCACGACGCAGCAGCAACAGCCCCACCACAGAAATAGTAGTCAGAACCATAATCGGCCGCGTCATCTGGAGGAGCTCCGCGTCTGCAACGAGACGGGTCACTTCGAGCGCTTCGGAGACAAGGACATCGCCTTCGTCTGCGACTTCTGCGACGGCTACATCGTCTGGGAGGATCTGCGCGAGATGCCCTCGGTAAGGGCCGGATGGCAGCCGCCCGCCCGCGATCCTCTGGAACCCCTATCCACGACCACCACGCCAACCAAGAAGATCGCCAGGAGACCAGCAACAAGAACGGCAGCGGCGACGACAATGACAACGACAACGGTACCGCAGCGGATTACGAGAACCGAGACCAAAACAACGACAACAGCATCGACCACCTCCTCGACGTCAACTACGCAGACACAGACGCAGACGGCGGCAGCGACGGGGGCATCGGACCAGTGGCAGGCGACGGGTTTCGCGCGGACGAGCGGCGCGGAGAAGACGGTCGTGTTCGCACCCGTGGCCATCGCGAACCACCTGCCACCCGAGCCCGGCGACTGGCTCGCCCGCATCCTGTGCCCTTTCTGCGACGAGTACTACTACGAGGAGCCGGGGGACGACGAGCTCGAGCGCGTCCGATACACGCAGGACGAGGGCGGGTTCGCGGGGCTGGCGGCCTTTCAGGAGCACCTCGAGTGGTACCACACCTCCCTGGTGCCGGGCGCGTCGAAGTGCTCCGTCATGTGATGATAGGTCGAAATACGGAACGTGGCGTGTATTTACGTGGTATTTTCCAGGGGTTGATGGGTTGAGGGGTACGGCGTTCGACAGTGACTGCTTATGGGCGCTTTGAAGTAAGAATATATAAGGGGCCTTGCTCCCTTATCTTTATCGTTATGGGTTGTCGCTAACGAGCGAGAGCGTGGCGTTCCGGGTGGGTGGGAATACAAAAGGGAACAGAACAAAATTACTTGCGCATCAACACTGGGACGGACTCGTCTGGGTCACCCATCCGTATGTGGAAAAAGTAACCCGCTTGGGGCGGTTCGATGCGGTCAGGCTGGAGTCTACGGCTATGCCTACCTACTTATGTATCTAATTATGCATCGGTTAGGAGAACTGAGGCTTGGATGCTTTGGCGCTGGCGTTGATATATCATCGCCTTGGATACGTTCAATACGCTTTTATTGAACAAATCAGCTATAGGTTAAGTTGTCGCTTTCTCATCGAGAATGGCATCGTCATATATTAGCTTTATAAAGTCATTAGCCCTCCTTTTAAAACCACAGGATAACTAATAGGGAAGTGGAGTATTTACCACGCCCATTCGAACAGCATATGTCATGTTAGAAGTCAAGTTATCTAACTTAGAAGTCCAATATCTCGGGAGGGCTCTCTGCCCCTGACATATCTATTTGCTGTTGACTGTCATGGGGCTAAGCTGCATATGTAAATACTACAAGCCGCAATCCAGGGTTCATGGTATTTGTGTGTTTATGGGTTTATATATTATTAGTACAGCCTCAAGGAGTCGTACAAGACATAACAGTACCGGTTTACTCTAACGCCAGGCCCACAGGATATAGCACAGGAGTCATTATGCTTTGCCCCCTTCCGTCTGCCCCAGCAATAACAGCAGCAACACGCCATAATCGATACACACGGTCGCCACCACCACCATGAATGCACGCCAAGTTTTTATTCCACCAAGGCTTCGTTCACATATCCCCCCCACCCCTACCTGGTCCGGATCCGGTGGAGCGTCCTAGAAGAAGCGCAGCCACACGAAGACCAGCACGATAAACACGAACACGCCGATGGGCCCGTACTGCTTGACGAGGAGGTCCCAGTTGATCTTGACGGCGGCGCGGCGGTACTTCTTGCTGTCGTCGCGCAGGCGGGAGCTGAGCTCGCCCATGCGGTCGAGGCTGTCGCCGCGGTAGAGCAGGTCCTCGATGTTCTTGGTCATGACCTGGGTGACGTCGCGCAGCTCGTCGTTGAGGCGGTCGAGGTTCTGCGTGGCGCGCGCGTCGGCGTACAGCGCGCGCGTGCGGCCGATGAAGGTGTCGAACTCCATGAAGGCGTAGGGCCGCAGCGTCGGGCTGTGGATCTTGTCGCCGCTGTAGGTCTGCGCGAACTCGGCCGCCAGGTCCGACAGGTACGTGAACGCCAACTTGCGCGGGTAGGTCCGCGCCGCGATGCACAGGTACACCACGTCCCCCGCGATCAGGTAGTGTATCGTCCACGCGCCCCCGCCCGCCTCGATCGACGCCTGCGGCTCCGCGTTCCGGTTCAGCCGCCGCAGGATCAGCTTTACTTGCGATTTCACCTCGGCTAGCGAGGAGTCTGTGCTCTGCTCGTCGTCGACCGTGGCGCAGAGCATCAGGCCTGCGCGGTGCGGAGTATGTTGTCAGCTACCGGGCTCACGTATCTCCTCCCTGGCTAAGGGAAAACCTGCCGGTGGGGATCCGGGGGGGGGGGGACCGGACTCATGACGTACCATCGCCCAACCGGGCTATTTGCGTTGATTGGATCATGTTTCGGCTGTGTGTGATATGTTCTTCTTCTATATTATCTCGCGCAGGCGAGCTGCTGCGTAGATAGTTCCAGAGGTTGGGAAGGTAGACCCAGGATTCTGGGATCTGGTTCCCTGGGGCTATCGGGAAAGACAAAGACGGTCGTAGATGTGTACGTGGCTTGAAAGGTAGGCTGCAGGTTCCCGGGTGAATCGGAGGTGGGCTTTGTCGGATTCTTCGTGTCACTCTGATTTTTTATGATTCAAGTTTCTGTCTCCAAAAGGGTCCTTTTCTTTTGGGTGGTGTATTTGAGTAACTAGACTAGGCCTTGGTCAATTGCAGTTTCGTTTGAATCAACCTACGTAAGTATTTACTTCACTCACTCATGTCCGTTTTGCCAAGACTTCACTTGGAAACGGATCCCTTTTATAAAAGAAGTTAAAGCGTGCAAGGGGGTTGCTACATATTCCGACCAATCAGACTCTTTCTAGAGTCTAGCTTCAGAGCTTTGGAAAGTTGGACCCACGTGCATCTTCAACCTCCAAGTCGCACCTACTATGTACCCTCTCAACTCAACTTCCCTTACATATTGCACGCAAGCCTTTTTGTCCCAAAGTCTCTAAACAGCTGGCAACCGAATAATGGAATAAACAAAATGGGACGAATATAAGGCTATGACTCCAAGTAGAAATAAACAAAACACATCCTCCATCCCTTAACTAAAATGACCGCATTAAATCCCAATGTCGCCCTTACTCACTCACCACCCTCAACATCAATCACGCCGAGCTGCCTGATTCTGGGCTAGCTTATCAATCATCAGGATTAGGAGCTGTCTGCCTTATACCCACCATATTATCATATCACCCAACATGGCCTCTAGGAGGAAGAGGTCCGACCTCCCCACTCCCCAGCCTACTAGAAGATCGACCAGAACTCGGAAACCGGCTAGGAACGCGGCACATGATGATTCAGACGACCCGTTATCAAAGGAATATACAGTCCACGACCGAAAAGTTTCCACTGATGGAGCGATCGACCCACCTATTCAGGATGAGGTCGTTGTCCAGAGACCTGCGCAAACAATAGAAGCCTCGGCTGTTGACCCATTCAGTTTCACTGAGACTGACGACAAGGCCGATGAGAAGGCTGCCGCGGAACCTGCGCTCGAACAGCCAGTCCATCATGAAGTGGATGCTGAAGATAAGATCGTCGCGTGTCCAGGCTCACCAAAGGCTGCCGTGAAGACGCCAATCAAGTCCCAGGCCTACGTGGCTGGCCCAGCTGACAAGGACGAGGATGAGCTCGCCGCCGAGCAGCCCGCTATTAAGATTATCAAGCTCTCTGACAGTGCTCGCAAGAACCGCTCCAAATACGACAAACCGGAGGAAATGCTGACCAATCCCAGATCACCTCTGGCCAGCACCAGATTGAGAGTGAGTACAGCCTCAAGCAAATTCGCCCACCTTCCGTATTGACCTGGTTTTCAGGATCTCCTATTCAATCCCAAAGCCTGGGATCTACTGGGTCCCCAGGAGAGGAAGCAAGTCCTAGCAAAGTTTCCCGATCAGCAGGAGATCCTGGACGCCGGGACCGAGGAGGCCAGGCCGGACGTTGCGTCCCTCAGGAACAACAACAACTTCCGCCACGACGCCGCTCGGTACCAGGACAACCTGCGCAAGGGGAAGCACGACCCCGAATGGATCCGGCAGGCCCAGGCCGCGCATAGCAAGCGCGAGATGGGCGGCTACGACGAGTACCTGGCTACCCGCTTCGAGGAGGAGTGGGGAATGAAGATGCCCGGTGTCAAAGTCGACGGCGAGGAAGCAGAGGCTAGTACAAACGGCGAGCAGTCAATAAGTGACGAGGCCGGCAAAACTGCGGGTGATAGCCAGCCAACAGTTGAAAGCACCGGAGAGGCTGCCGGAGACGACCACGTAATGGCCGAAGCGACTGGGGAGGCCGCCGATAATGACCAGATAGGGGTTGACCAGACCGTAGCGACTGCGGCCACTCAGCAAGAAGCGGCTGAACACGAGGCAGAAGCTCTAGCGAACGATCAGACAATGGCTAAGAAGGCAACCGGAACTGAAGATAATGGGAAAATGGCAGTTGAACAGGCGGAAGGAACTGCAGCCAATGATCAGGCAGTGGCTTGTCCGACTGCTGAAGCTGCGCGCAGTGACCAAGCAATGGCTGGACAGGAATAGGAGCTGCAGCTACCGATCAGGCAACGACCGAAGAGAATACGGGGGCATTGGGCGAGGATCGGGTTATGGAGGGTGTCCAGGGGAAGGCGTCAACAGCAGCAAACGTCCGAGGGAGCTTGATATGCTCTAACTGCGTCCCACGGGGATCAGTGAGTCAGTCAGTCAGTCAGTCAGTCAGTCATCGCTAACGGACCACTCGCTGGCGAGATCGCAACCTTCCAAGAGCCTGGCGGTAGATCCGCGAGAATATATTCGTAGTTTTTCGTTTTGACCGGATACCATTTGATACCCAAGACAAGCAACTAGAAGTCTTACCGCGAGCGAATTGACGAGCAGAAATTGGTCATTATAAACTGAGTATTTCTTAGCGGAGTGTAATAGATAAATATGCCTACTTGCAATTGCCCATGACCGCATCCTAGGTGTTTCGCATGACTGTGGTTGAAAAGCAATATATGTTCCAGCCTCGTTTCTTGGTACCGAATCACTCACATATCGCGACGATTAAGGAAGTCGTGATGAGCAGTCGAACCGCACGTACGCACTGCCCTCCTATATGGGGAGGTATCTCTTCATCCCGGGGCCTTCCTCATCTTATTGGAACTCGGCCTCCTAATAGATCCCGTATATTGCACTCTCCATATGACATGCCATCCCATCGTAGTCTGCGACGCCTCAAGTTCCTGCTGGCTCAACCCATCGTAAGATGCGCATAGGCTAGCTATTCAAGCTACGCGTAACCTTCGAGCTGGTCAGAGGCTCACCAAAGTCGTTATACAGACTTCCTGCTCTCAGAAAACGAAGCGTGCTTAGCCGTTGATACTGATCTCTGAGGGGAGCACTTGAAGATCATTGCTCCGTGCCCAGCGCGACTAGCCACTCCTTACCTAGTCAAGTTTCCGGTTATTACCAGCTTCCGTCGCTGTGAAGCTGAAACCTGATGTAAAATCCGCTGGGATCTCGCGAGAAACGCACTTAGATGGATTCACAAGTTGCTTTGACACATTGAAGGTTGAAGTTTCAACAGGGTCGGATGTACTATAAAAGACGGCTCTAGCGCGCCACCAATCAGAGCCCATTAACTCCCCCATTTAGGTTGTGGGGCGGCGGGATCGCTGCAAGGGGGTACCTACCTACCACCATATACACACTTCTTGCAGATCGATTTAACCTACGGGGTACTGTAATAAATCCCATCCCAAGAAAAGAACAAGACCGGTATATGTTGAAGTACTCCACGGCATCCCAAGATACCTACCTACCTAAAGGAACGTCCGGTCTCGGTTAGGCAGCTGGGAGAAAAACTCGGGAGAGCCATGCCGACCTCGGCGCAAGCGCACGCTCGATCGCATGCGCACCTGCTCCTGCAGAAGCTGCTCAACCTGCGCGACAGCGCCAGTCCGCTAACGCTGGTGCTCGACAGCCTCGAGCAGAGCAGCGGGCCCGTCATCCGCGAGTTTATCCTCCGGGCGAAGGCGAGTGCTTTCAATCCCCGCTCCTCCCCTTTTGACTTCGACTTACGGATCTCTCACCCCCCAAGCGAGTGGTGTCTTTTTTAACCTCACAGCCTCATTCAATGGATCTTTCTCATGCTTCTGAGATGATAGATATCGTGTGTGTGTGTGTGTGTGTGTGTGCTAACTAAGGCAATCAGGCCGCCAAGAGCAGGGTCATATTCGTCTCGTTCGCGACGCTGAGGAAAGCCCGCGACGTCGACGTCTTCGTCAAGGCGCGGGGGAAGTCGCTCGAGGCGCTACAGGCGGAAATCACCTCGCATTATCCGCGCGGCGGTTCTCAGAGTAAGTCGCCCCTACTCTTCACTCCCCTTCCCCCCTCCCCCTGAACAAACCCATTACTCCCCTATCCACACCCCCACCGACTCAGTCATGGGAACACGAAAATATACACACAAAAAACACAAGCTCACAAACCAAACCTCGTTCCCCCTGAAACAGAAACCCTCCTCATAATCGACGTGCTAAACCGGCTCCTCACCTCCCTCTCCCTCTCCCCTCCGCTTCACCTGCCGAGCTTCCTCTCCTCGCTGATAACCGGGCCCGGGATCTCGCTCGTGGGGACGTACCACACGGACGTGCCGCTCGTCCCGTCCTCCTCTCCCCACCGCCGCGAGTACGAGCCGCACCCGCTGTCGACGCTCAGCCACCTCGCGACGGCGATCCTGCGCGTGTCGTCGCTGGCGCAGGAGGCGGCGAGGCGCAGGGCGCGCGACCGCAGCCTCGCGGAGCCCGGGTGGGGGCTGGGCGAGGGCCGCGAGGGCGTGCTGGTCGGGCTGCGCGGGGGCGGCGCGGGGGCGGGGGCCGGGGAGGGGGGGCTCGTGCTCGAGATGGAGCTGAGGCGGCGCAGCGGGCGCGCCGTCGTCGAGCGGTTCGCGCTCGTGCCTCCGGGTGCTCCGGCGCGGGAGGGGAGGAGGAGGGCGCCGCTAGCCGCCGCGGATGGCGGTGCCGGCGGCGCCGACGGGAACGCGAATGGCAAGGCGAATGCGGGGGCGCCCGCGCGGATATGTCTCCTGGCCGATCACTCGGCGTTCGGGGATCCGGGTGCGGGGGCCGGCGAGGGCGGGGGCGGGGATGAGGACGGGGAGGGCGAGATGGAGACGACGTTCAGCCTCGGCTTGACGGAGAAGCAGCGCAGGGACCGGGAGGGCGTCGTGCTGCCGTACTTCGACGCGCAGACGGATATAGGGGGCGGCGAGGGGGGACGCATCCTGTACGAGATGGGGCGGGAGGACGACTTCGACGACGAGGAAGACGAGATATAGCATAGGGAGATGGTCAAATCAGACACGATGGTATTGTTTGATTCCCAATTTCGGGGAGGAAGAAGTCCCACAATGCATTGTTCTTGCGGGGTCTCTTCTATTATACATCTAGTTTAATACCTGGTGATGTCATCCCCTAGCCAGGTAGGCGGGTATGCCTACGACTGTATTTGAAGGTCGAGAGCGTAGATGCGATATGGATGTGTCTACTCGTCTACCTGCATGCTCGCGCCCTCGCCCTCTCCCTCGTTCGTCGCCGCCTCCGCCTCATCACCGACGCTGTTGATCCAGTCCTTGACCTCGGCGCCGTCGTACACCTTGAAGAACTCCAGGCCCTTCTTCTTCTTCTCGTCGGCGCCCTCCGCCTGCGGCAGTCCCACGACGCCGACGCTCGTGTTCTCGACCGTCAGCTCGCGGTCCTGGACGAGCGTCTCCTTCAGGGCGCGCAGGCCGTGGCGGACGAGCTCGTCGCGGCCGCAAGCGGCGAAGGCGTCGATGTTCTTCTCGAGGTAGGTGCGGGCCATCTGGGAGCGGGCGCCGATGGCGCAGGCGACCATCTCCTGGGTGAGGCCCGAGGGCTGGAACTCGAAGAGGTGGGGGCCGGCGTCGTCGACGCCCGCCACCAGGAGCCCCACGCCGTAGGGCCGCTTGCCGTAGTGCTGCGTGTTGGTCTGGGCCTTGTCGCCGATCAGCGACACCAGCGTCCCCACGGGCATCGCGCGGTCGTACGTCAGCCGCTGCGACAGGCACTGCTGCTTCATGAAGTTGGACAGCACGCGCGCGTCCGACGTCAGGCCCGCGATCGCCAGGCCCACGTGCTCGTCGACGGCGAACAGCTTCTTCTGGTACGAGGATAGTTCTTCGGCGTTTCGCTGCGGGGGGGTTGGGGGGTTGGCCCCGGAGGTTAGCTCGCTGTTTCAAGTAGTCTTCGGGATCGGGTACGACGGAGCCTGTTGATAACGACGTGGGTGGGTGTGTGGGTTGGTTGCTGGAACGGGTGAAGAAGTATGTACCTTGATAGCTACTAGAACCGCATGTGTCTTGCTCGTTAATCCCACCACTACCGAACCCTGCTTTACCGCCTCTGCTGCATATTCGACCTGAAATATTCTTCCTTGCGGGGAGCTGGAAACCAAGGGTTAGAAGGCACCCTAGATACACAAGCTGGTTGGGGGAATGCCTTCTAAAGCGGGACCTTACAATGTGACGGAATCGTTATCGTAATTGTTTCTGAACATGCTGGCAGCGTATGTGATCTCGAGGCGTACGTACGTATGGCTCGATCGTCAGAAGGTGGCAGGTAGTGAATGGGTCAAAGAAGAAGGAGATATTCGCTCGGTCGTTCGTTCGTTTGGTGTGTGAATGTACGTATTGAATGGGGATGCGAGGCTGAAATGGGAGCTCCCAGTAATTGAAGATGCCGTTTGGGGAGAAGGAGGGACAACTTACAAGGCAGGCAGCTCCAGCTTCGTCAACCAGGTCGTCTAACCGTTTTCGACTTGGCGCCGGTAGAGCTTCAGGTACGTACCAACGTATCAAGGGACTTGAGTATGTAGGTACTTACTATGTACTATGTAACCAGCAGCCCTTAACATGCAGGGTGCAGCTACATACAGGGTAGCTTAGTACCGGGTAGGGCGGCTCGAGCTTGGATCAATCGGCGGATCATTAGGCTGACGCAACAATTCAACAACCGTCAATCGCCGCTGTCCCCGGAATCGCTAACTAGAGCCTCCCTCACCAGCGTTAATTCCTAATAGCACTCACCATAGAAAAGCTCACAACGCGACGCGACAGGCCATCTTCCCGAGCAGACGACGACTGCCATCTGCGCATTAGCCCGCTTAATCGAGAACTTGACGATATCGCAGTTCCATCAAACCAGGCCCCGACGACGTAATTGCGTAACCGGCACCCAATCATCAAGCAAAGCGCCGGCTCGCTCATCATCCCCCCTTGTTCCCCAATTCGCCGCCGCGGTTTGGTTCGGCCCAACAGCAACCAAAAAGGAGAAAGCTAAAAAGCTGCTTCATTAACGAGATCGCAAAAAGAGGCCAGGCAGGCAGAAAGAAGGAAGCAAAGATGCCGACCGCGGGGCTCAAGACCATCATCGCGCTGTCGTTCGTGCTGGCCGTCGGCTTCCTGCTGGTCATCCTGTCGTGCGCGCTGTGGAGGGTCTACTACCCGCTGCTGGTCGTCGCCACGTACGTGCTGGCGCCGCTGCCCAACTGGGTCTGCCGCCGCCTCGCGAACCCCGACGACTTCGTCGAGAGCTCCGGGAATGCCGTCCTCGACCTCGGCCGCTTCTGCACCGGCTTTCTTGTTGTTATGGGCATCGGTATGTGCTTTTGACCCTTCTTTCCCCCCCCAACCCACCCACTTCCTTCTTTTGGCTTGGTCCCGTAGATGGATCGTTGTTCTTGTGGTGTGTGTTGTTATTCTGGATGATGATGTTGAGGGTAACGGGAAAGACGCGAACGGCTTGCTGATGGTTTTTTTTTCTTATATGTATAGCTCTGCCCGTCGTCCTTGCACATTCCCACTTGATCGAGATGGGCGCCATGATCATGTGCATAGTCGGAGGCCTGCTCATCTACGGCACCATCATCAGTTTCGGCATGTTCTTCCAGGAGGAGCAGGAGTTTTAGGGTCTCAATAACCAATGAATCGAGGGCGAGACACGATACCCCGTCGCGTTCGTCGAGGAAAGATCTGGGAGACGGAGGAGACAGACGAGGAGGGTACTGGGTATTGTCGTCAGTCTGTACCATGTAACATACTACATATGCCGGCATAATGGTTCTACGCAGCGAAGATTGGTTCGGGACTGGGGTTCTTCTAACTATCCATCACGGAAATCGGGCTTCAGGGGCTTTCTCCCGGTACATAAAATACGGGTGTCTGCCGGAGATGTGAGAGAAATGTATCTATGCGGGTAGTTATGTGATATCATCATTGTATTCGCTTTTCTGAACTCCTATCTAAAGGTTGAAGCGCTCTGGTGCCGCCTAGTTGAACTTGCGCCAGCCTGAGCCCGGTACTGTCTATCCTATCTATACGTTGAGTATGCTGCCACGGATAACGCCTGCACTGCTGCTACGCAGACACAATATGCAAAACAACCATCCCAACCCGCTTAGATCTCCTCAAAGACGCCCAACGGCCCCCTCAACTTGGTGAACATTTCTTCCCTCTCGCCCTCGGGCGTGCTGAGGGCCGTGACGGCCCCGCCGGCGCCGATACGCCACACCTCTAGCGTCCCATTCTCCCCTCCTTCTTCCTCGTCCCCCCCATCTCCGTGGTAGACGCCCTCGTCGTCCCACCGGAACAGGCTGCGGATGGTGACGCTCCAGTCGCCGCGGCCCGCGACGTCCATGTAGCCCACGACGCCCGAGTAGAGGCCGCGCTCGCCGGAGCGGCCCTCGATCCCGCGCAGGATCTCGCAGCTGCGCTTCTTGGGCGCGCCCGTCATGCTCCCCGGCGGCAGGCTGGCGGCGAGGACGTCGAGGCCCGTGTACTGCCTCTGCCGCTGCCCCTGCCCGCGTTCCGAGCTCGCACCCCCCCTTCCCACCCCCTCCTCTTCCGCGTTCGGATGGGACCGTGGACGCGGCGGCGGCGGCGGCGGCGGCGGAAGACGGCCCTCGACGACGCTGATCATCTGGAACACGCTGGCGTACTCCTCGACGACGAGCAGGCGCGGGACGGACACCCTCCCGGCGCCGCAGACGCCGTGCAGGTCGTGCCGCACGAGGTCGACGATCATGAGGTTCTCGGCCTCCTCCTTGGGGACGTGGAGGAGCCTTTCGGCGTGCGCCAGCGTCGGGGCGGCCGCCGACTTGCGCACCGTGCCCTTCATCGGCCGCATCGAGCAGAGCCCGTCCGCCGTGAACTCCAGGAACCGCTCCGGCGAGCTGCTGAGCAGCGTCGCGCCCCCGAGCCGCACGTACGACCCGAAGGGCGCCGGCTGCCGCGTGCGCAGGGCGCGGTAGAGCTCCCACGACGACGGCGATATCTTCTTCGGGTCGTGGCCCTCTCCGCCGCCGCCGGATGGTGGTAGCTGGAGGGCTCTCCTGAGGCCGCGTTCCGGGGAAGGGCACCTGGGTCTCGTGATGGACGTCCGGTCCGTGAGGCACAGCTCGTAGGAATCCCCCGCCGCGATGTACTCCTGGCACCTGCGGACCTTGTCCTCGTACCGGTCCGGGTCGGGCACCTCGATGCGGGTGCTGCTCCTCGCACCAGATCCCCCGGTGGCCATCGGGGTGCGGGGCGGGGTCGGCTGCTGCGACACGGCGTTGCCGCATCTGGTGAAATCGGCTCGGAGGCCGTCCGACCAGAATGGCGAATTGGCGAGCTTGTCCGCGATGGAGTTGAGCCACGCGTCCGCTGCCGAGGTCGAGCTTGAGGAGGGGAACAGGATCTGCACCTGCAACGTGCCCTCCAGGTGGTCGACCACAATGCTCTTCGTGACCCACGCGAAGCACAGGTCTGGCCTGGAATTATGGCGGTGTTTGGTCTCGCCGCGCGGGTTTACGTCGATGCCCTCGAGACCCATCTCGTACGTTATATAACCCATGAAGCCGCCGAGGAAGGGCGACCCGGTCTCCTCCTGATGGGGCAACTTGCGTCTCATCCAGAAATCGGCTAGGAGTTGCCATACGTGCGCGTTGGAGCCGACATTTATTCTTTCGGCGACTTCTTGTTCAGAGTCCGGACCTGAGCCCCAGCTACAGTTAGCCTGGGCCGTGACGTGCTTGCTCCCGGTCCGGTATTGGAGCTTCAATGCGTCGTCGACGTCTAACGCGATGATACTATATCGACCTCGTACGTCGGATCCGATCTTTGAGGCTTTCGCGCTTGCCGAGTCGAGAACGATGAACTCCCTCTGTTCTTCTTGTAGTATCTCTACTATGTCGGGGACCTCGACGTGCAAGGGGAGATCCAATACCCTGGACTGATATTCATAACCGACTCCAAAATTAGCTAGCCGGCTTCCACTCTCGACCCAGGTTTGATGTTCATCTCTGTTTTTAATTTGACGCTGGGCGCTGGGATCTGTGGTATGCGCCGGATGCATGGGCAGCCTCCGAGTGATCCCCGGCAAATAGGGGCTAAAGTCCGTTATGCGGCCGGTTGCACGGTTCCACCGCATCGCTTCGCGGAACCAGTTCCGGATAACCTGATGGCCCTTAGACTCGGTGCAGACGGATTCGGGATGATACTGCAGCCCCCAGAACGGTCTCGCCCGATGCTTCACGCCCATGAGGATGCGCTCTGTGAAGCCCCCCCGATCTTCGTACGCCCACGCGAGCGGCACGATGTCCGGTAAGTGCGGGGGCGGAGACCATTTCGACGCCGACCAATCCTCGTCGGGGATCGACTCTTGTCCGATGTCCGCGTGCAGGCTGTGGTAGAGCGTAGCCTCGAAGGGAGGCACACCGCGAAAGATATTCCCCTCGCCTAGTCTAGGCGCGTCGCCGACGTGGTCGATCGGCCTGATCATGCCGTGGAGGCCGGTCGTCAGCTTCCTCACGACACCGCCGCAGCTCAGCACGAGGCTCTGGAAGCCCAGGCAGATCCCCAGTACGGGGAGCAGGTCCGCGTCCCCCAGCGTCCAGATGTGCCGCATGAGCCCCACATCCTCATCCGCGCCCGGCGACCCTGGCCCGGGGCCGCAGACGACTGCGTCGTAGCGACGCAATACCTCCGCCAGCTGTCGCTCACCATCGCCGAAGTGCGGCGAGTCGATGGGCAGGATGTCAACATCGGCGCCCAGGACCGTGGTCAGGAGGGACACGATGTTATTGCTGAACGAGTCGTAGGCGTCCAGGAACAGGATCCTCGTATGATTGTCCATGACTGCTGCTGTGACCTGGCGGCTGGTTCCTGACGTGTGCCAGGCTATTTATGGTCATGGTGGGAAGAGTGACTCCGGTCCCAGAGGGCAACAGGGTGGCGCACATAAGCAACCGCTAGGGGGTGGAGGGAATCCGGTAAGGGAAGGCGAAATTTCAGCGGTGGCTGATGGCAAATCGCGCGGCGCCGGTACTAGAGCCGGCCTGTGTCGGGTATAAGTGGAGAACCAGCTAGACGGGTTACGTACGTGCTGTTCAAAGGGGGCAGATTTGCTAACAGACATCAAGTCTACATTTACGTCGTACGAACTTTGAGGTAGTTCCTGGTGATCCTATCCCCGCAGGCAGTGACTTCTCAGTTCCCTAGTTTCTATCGCGAATTGACCAGTTTCCAAATTGCTGAAAGGGAAGCGAACCGCCACATTCGAATACCTTTCAGGCCCTTGTAAAACCAGACACAAAACTTACCCTGAATGCTCCTGACAACCCGAAAGTCCGAGAGAAAAGAGATAGTTCCTGGTGCGATCAAACATGTTAATCTGCTGTTTGCTGTGCACCCGTATGGTTTTGGAGCTGGTTAGTTTTCTACATCAGAATATGCTTTCCTATGCGAAACAAACTGTTAGCAATAAGGTTGGAGTATAAAAAGTCCTTAGGTCTTGGTAAGACAACCCTCACCGGTGGTTAGAGCTGTACGGTGTTCAAGTTTATCTAAGTCATGTATTTTTCCCCATGCGCCGGCTTTAACTACGTCTGCGTGGGCATCTTCCGCATCTAGCTTTATTGTTGAAGTCAAGAACGATAGTGGGGGGAGATGTTTCTGTCTTATAATCAACCAAAAGTCAGACAGAGTAGAAATGAAGGGCATGATTCACCTAACTCCTATTCAAAGCTGAATACGTGAAGCAGGGCCACTGATTACTATATGAGTGTCGTATGCCTAGCCACCCATAACCGTATTCGTCGCGAGATTGCCTGGGCGTCCAAGACTGAGGAGGCATTTCACCGACCGGGACTGAGCGGCCGGTTGAAACCACCAACGCGGTTCATGTACTGGCGGTATTCGGTCTTCTTCTCCTTCCGCACCGCACCCGCGTTGTTCCCCGGGACGTGAGTGCCCTTCGTGGTACCGAAGCCGCCGAATCCCATCATGGCCTGCATGGCGGCCAAGCCGTCGTCTACCACCTCGACGTCCTCATCATCCTCAGCATCGTCCACGTCCATGGCATTACCTTCGGCGGTGGATGCACCATTCCTCTCCTCGGGCCTGGGCGAGTCCTTGGCGTCGTAGCTCTTGCTCCGGTCATCGCGTCTGCGGGACTCGCCGTCCTCGTGCTTTCCTACCTTAAAGGATAACGGGGTGCCGGTTCCTCGACTCCGGGATCCATCGTCCTTTGGCCGCGTCGGTAGAGGTGAGTCGAGCGGGCTGCGATCCAGCTTCGTAGGCGAACCCCGTGCTGGTGGCGATGCAGATGTTCTCGGCTCTCTATCTCGTCCAGGGTCTTGTCAATGTCAGTCAAATTTCTTATTCTTCCCAGAATGCCAGGCTTAGGGGTTGTCGACACTAGCCCTAGAAGAAAAACATACCTCTCGCGGTTTGACGCCGCAATTTACTAAAGTCCTCGGGGGCATCATCGCGCCGTCTGTCCCGTTCCCTCTCTCTGTACCGATCGCGATCATCCCTCCGTGTCCGTTGGCGGTCGAAGTCGCGGTCCCTGTCTCTATCCCTGCGGTCACGCGATGGCGACCGGTGTCTGTCGCGTCTGTCGCTTCTGGGAGACCTCGATCGGGACCGGTGCCGGCGGTCCTTGTCCCTGTTTCTGTCCTCTCGGTATGAGTCGCGGTCGTCTCTCCTGTCGCGTGGGTCGGGGCCGTGGCGGCTGCGACGATCGGACTCGTCCCACATCTGCCTGCTATCGGGGCGGTTTCGACCACGGCGCGGTTGGTCTACCATATTGTCGTTTAAGTAAGATCTCACTTGATTACGGGAGTTGACGGAGGCTGCTTTATTAACCGGCGTTTCTCGGCTTCACGTTGTCTGGAGGGGTGAAAGGCGGAAAACGGAAAAGTTGGTTGAGGCTCGAAAGTTCGATTCTAATGCGTTTGCATACATACAATACCTTATTATGATACTTACATACAGGCAGGTAGCGCCAGGTAAGGCTGAGCCGCTAAATGCTTTTTTAGTGGAGTTCTGTTGCACCTCAAGCTCCGCTGTACCTGTTACGTATTGGCGTCATAGCTTCGGGCCTTCAGGTCCTGATACCGGGGCTTGGCGCGGGGCAGAGTGAGGTCAGTAATTGGCTAGCCTAGAACTGCTGTAACTCTGCATTCCACTGGAAGTCCAGGGGCCCCCTTTTACTATGTACCCTATCTGCCAATCTCCACTAAGTATGTAGAAACAGCAGGGCAGTACAGTAGTACCACTATTCAAGTTCCAAAACTGTGTCCAAACTTCCTCCCTCACACTTACACCAACCACACACCTGGCAGTTCGCCAACAATCCTCTTACCGCATGATCAACTTTGGGTGAACCTGGCATTCTCGGTCACCCAATGCTATCATGACGTTAAAAGGCAAATTGACAGCTCTGCTGTCCTTTCTTTCCCTCTCTTCCTTGACCGCAAGCTCTGTAGCTGCACTTGAAGATGAAGCTATCCTTCACAGTGAGCTCGGTCGTTCCAACAACCAGAGCCTATTCTGGGGTCCCTACCGTCCAAACCTATACTTTGGCGTCCGTCCCAGGATACCCAAGAGCTTGATTACTGCTCTCATGTGGGCCAAGGTGGATAACTATGTCGAGGTTCAGGATAGTAAGTCGGTAGTTAGCATATTAAATCTACATGCAACTTGTTGGGGTACGAATATGCCTGACAATCAGATCCCTAGGCTTCCGTTACACGTGCGAACAGCATGCGGGCATGGCTGGTTACGGCTGGGATGAATATGATACGCGGAGGGGCGGCGTGCAGACCATTCACGATGCCGGTAACTTCATCGACATAACTACTTCTTTCGTCAAGATTCCCGGTGGTGGCCACGGGGGGAGCTGGGCAGCACGGATCAAGGGCGAGCCCCGGGAGGATGCGCCTTCGGACCTCAAGACTACTGCGATGTTCTACCTTGCTTCCGAAGCGTGGGGCGAGGTCGTAGAGATCGTCGAAGATGGAGACGAGACTGGCTTTGACGGGGATGTTACCTTCCGGGGCAAGTCTAATGCCTTGGGAGATTGGAAGCTTGTCGTGACTAAAGGGACCGGTGCACATCCTACTAGTCCCCATGCCGTATCCGCCCAGAGAGACCTCGAGAAGACGACGGTTCAGTCACTGACGGTTCAAGAGGAACTTCTATGGAAGGCCAAAGAGATCGTCTTCACCCAACTCCGAAAAGGAATAGATGAGATCATCAAGGAATATGGACCTGAAAATGCGCCTCCGCCGTGGCAGACATATGTACTAGCGAACAAGCCCGATTTTGGAAACGTCCAGATTGTTCAGAAGGTCTTCGACGGCCCTTTCGAGTTCGATATACTGTTCTCGAGCGGATCTGCCGGGAAGGACATCACTAGCGAAGATTTGACCCGGGAGATCAAGCTAACCACCGAGTCTTTCAACGAGCGCTTCTCGGAGATCTTTGCGCCGAAAGCCCCCTTCGAGGCCGAAAAGTATCGTAAATTCGGCAGAAGCATGCTCTCGAATCTTGCGGGAGGCATAGGATACTTCTACGGACAACATGTTGTCGACCGGTCCTATGCACCTGAATACGATGAGGAGAACGAAGGCTTCTGGGAGGAGACTGCCGCGGCTCGGGCCCGAAAGCAGGAGCAGCTCGAGGGCCCTTACGAACTCTTCACAAGCATTCCCTCGCGACCCTTCTTCCCCCGGGGTTTCCTCTGGGACGAAGGTTTCCACCTGATTCCAATTTCCGATTGGGACATGGAGCTTACGCTTGAGATTGTCAAGAGCTGGTATAACCTCATGGACGAAGACGGCTGGATCGCCAGAGAACAAATTCTCGGCGAGGAAGCTCGAAGCAAGGTTCCCCCTGAGTTTCAAGTACAGTACCCTCACTACGCCAACCCGCCGACGTTGTTCTTGATCCTTGAGGACTTCCTAGAGAAGCTTCGCAAGAACAACGGCAGTCTCCCTGTGGAAAAGGAGCGACTCTCGCAAGACATCGGCACCGGCCTGGAAACCGCCCATTTGGACCACCCTTCTTTAAGCATCGAGTATCTTCGTAATATCTATCCTCTGCTGCGACGACAGTTTATGTGGTTCAAGAGGACTCAATTTGGTGACATCAAATCGTACGACCGCGAGGCTTTCTCCATGAGAGAGGCCTACCGCTGGCGAGGTCGGAGCGTCCAGCATATTCTTACGAGCGGCCTTGATGACTATCCCCGACCGCAGCCCCCTCATCCTGGCGAGCTTCACGTAGACCTCATGTCGTGGGTGGGTCTGATGGCGAAGACCCTCATCAAGATCGCTGATGCTGTCGACTTACCTGATGATGCTCACGAGTATACCGGTGTGCTCCATGCTATTGAGCGAAACTTGGTGGATCTTCACTGGTCTGAGAAAGACGGCTGCTTCTGCGATGCCACCATCGATGCTTTCGAAGAACATACACTAGTTTGCCATAAAGGCTACATCAGCCTCTTCCCTTTCCTTGTAGGTCTGTTGAAGCCCGACGATCCCAAACTCGGCAAGACGCTCGACCTGTTGGGCGACGAAGACGAGCTCTTCAGTCCCCACGGAATCAGGAGTCTGAGCAAGAAGTCCGAGTTCTACGGCACAGACGAGAACTACTGGCGAAGCCCAGTGTGGGTCAATATCAACTACATGGCCGTCACACAACTCCACGTAAGACCCAATTCCCCCAATGCCCCCTTCAAAGTCCTCGCTCGTGACTAACGTGTGCTTTTCAGGACCTCGCGCTCCAAGAGGGGCCCTACCAGGCGAAGGCCAGGGACCTTTACACGAGGCTGCGTAGGAACCTCGTCGAGACCGTCTATAATAGCTGGGAGGAGACGGGCTTCGCGTGGGAGCAGTACAACCCGGAGACGGGCCAGGGCCAGCGGACGCAGCACTTCACGGGCTGGACGAGCCTGGTCGTTAAGATCATGGCCATGGACGATATGGGCTCGGAGGGAAAGAAAGGCGGCCATGCTAAAGATGAGCTATGAGACCATGCTAAATCAGGGGATATTTCGTGGAAAAGGATATCGGGATATATGTAACCTGTACATACATAGGTTGGGTATAGATGTATATCCCTATGAAAATACCGAGCGATGTTTTGCTAGAGTTACGTCGAGACGAGTTGTAACGCACCTCTAAGTGAAACAAGGCCGTGGATGGTTCTGCATTATTTCGCCGCGAAGATAAGATGAAAGACAGATGGATAAGCACAGCTGACTTAATGGATGACACCTAACGTGCTTCTACTAGTTACCGTATACCTACACACACACACACAGATATCGAATCCCTCGTCCTTCGACCCAAGCTTCACACACATAGTTAGTTCTAATCCCCTAAGAGGATCGCCCAGCTTCAACTCAAGACACCCCTATCCCTATTCCCACCTTCCTCCTTATCTCCTAGCCCCTAACCCTTACCCTGACCCTGGCCGCTAAACTAACAAGAAGTCCGAGCGAGCCCATCCTTCCCGCCGTTGCCATCCTCTTCTTCTCGATTATCAGGCCGCGCCGTCGGCGTTGACGACAGCGGCGACGCGGGGAGGAGGAAGGAGCCGGTTGCGGTATCACCGGCATCATTACTATAAGGCCGCATCTCCGGCTGCGTCGTCTTCGTGTCCACGGCCGCATTCGTCATCATCGGCAGATTCATCGTCGTTTCCGTCGTCGGTGTAGTGGTCATGGCAGTGGTGTTATTATTATCGTGGTGGAGCCGCTCCATGGCCTCCAGCACCTCGGTGATGCCGAACAGCTTATCCATCTCCTCGAGCCGCCGGCCCTTGGTCTCCGGGATCAGCCGGTACGTGAACGGCGCCATGGCCAGGCTGAAGGCGCCGAAGAGGAAGAACGTGCCCTTTTTTGTGGGGGGTTGGGGGTTAGTGTGGAAGGAGGAGGGGGGATAAGAGTAGGGGAGAGGAGAGGGGAAGGGGGATGAAAAGGGAAGGAAAGGGAGGAGGGGGAGAGAACTTACGTAGCCGTCCTTCCCCATCCTCGTCATCATCGTCGGAGCCGCTAAGAGCGAGTGTCAGTCGCGATGGCCGATCCCACTATCCACCGCCTACGAGCGAGCAAATACAGCAGTAGAGGGGATAGCGTACTCCTAGCTATGATAAAGTTGAACAGCCACTGCGTCGCGGCGGCCTGCGCGACGTTCATGGCGCGCAGACGGGTGCTGGGGATCTCGCTTGGGTTATCTGTCAGTCTGTGGCATGCTTGTACCAGAGCAAGGAGTCGGTTACAGCGCGGCTCACCTGACGTAGATCCAACAGCAAGGTCCCCAGCCGAATTGGAAGAACCTGTCCACGGCGTTAGTACTGATGTTCCTGCGCTCCTATGCGTTCGCTTCGACTTAGGTAGGGACATAGCAGGACGCGTGGGTTTAGGAGAGAGAGACTCACGCGGCAAACAGATATACCGAGATGATTGCCATGTATCCGAAGGGAGGGATCTATACGCTCGCATCAGCCGACGAACAACTCTTCACACTCCTCTCCACCCCCTTATCCACCACATACCCCCTGGCCGTCCATTACCCCTGAGGTCAATGCGCGGGTCAAGGCCCCCAGTATGCACACGGTGTATCTGGGTTGAACCCGAGCGGACGAAAACACGAACACCAAGTAGGTAACTTACCGGCAGCCGTTCGCCGGGCTTGCTCGAGTACACGTAGGCGCCGACGACGAACATGCAGGCGGCCTGCGCGACGCTCGTCCACAGCAGGCTCAGGCGGCGGCCCAGCGAGTCGGCGGCGAAGACCAGGAACGCGGCGCACGCCACCACCTTGACGATGCCGTAGACGCCCGTCGCCAGCAGCGAGTTCTCGACGCCATAGACGCCTGTTATGCGAGGGGCGGGTGGTTCGTTAGCAGGGTCCTTGAGTCAAGTTCCGTTCTGGCCCCCCTTTCCCGTTCCGGTCTTCCCCATGATCTTCCCTTCCTCCTCACGTATTTTTTGGATAAAATGGGGGGCAAAAAGGAGCCCACGCCACACACAGTCATACTGAATGTACAATAAACGTAAGCGGCAGCACGTACCCATGGCATGGAAGATCTGCGGCGCGTAGTAGTTGATGGCGTTGACGCCCGTCAGCTGCTGGCAGACCATGAGGGCGATGGACGTCAGCGCGCGCTCGCGGTTCGGCCGGATCGTCCACATCTCCTTGAGCAGCGTCCAGGCGGTCGCGTCCCCCACCAAGCGGCGCTCCACCTCGAGCTGGTCCGCCATCAGCCGCAGCTCCTTCTGCAGGTAGGGGTGGTCCGGGGATAGACTTCTGTACCGTTAGCAAGCGGGAACCGGGTGATTCGTCGGGTCTTTGGGGAAAAAAGGGGGCGGAGCGGGGAGATACCGCGTCAGCTGCGACAGGATGGCTGCGGTTTTCGCCCAGTCGCCGTTCTTGGCCGTATATCGTGGACTAAATTGCGGATCTCCTTAGCTACGTCAGGGGCGTCTTGGTTAAGGACACTGACCTTTCGGGACAAAACAGCATACCCGCGATCATGAAACTAGCCCTTGAGTAAGCTTCGTGTCGTGTATACAGCTCGAGTCGACTTACAACGCAGGCAGAGCTTGCAGTGCCAGCGGTATGGTATATGGATTTCGAGCCCGATGCTTTGCGTGCCGGGAACTCCCGAAATTGACCCTCGCGAGTTTTAGCGAAAGTCGTTCGGTCATCGAGCTGGGCTGGCCTTACCAAAACGAAAGCATGACACCGTTCACGATGAACAGCTGATAGAAGCCTGTAATCTTTCAGTCTCACTGCATATACGTTCAGGAGTTCTCACCTCACCGGTCAAAGCTCCTCGGATTGCTCTAGGCGCACACTCGGAGACGTACTGAAGAGTTCACGTGTCGAGATCAGCGAGACCGTTATGCAGAGAAGGGTTCGAAACCTCAGATGACTAGACTTGGAGCCTGGGTTGAAAAGGGATGACGGATCGAAGAACTCGAGCTTCCTCACCAACGGTGTCAGCATGGAAGCAGCGCCGACGCCGAAGCCAGCTACGAGCCGCCCAAGGTACATCATGGGCAAACTCCCCGTCTGCGCGGCCTGCAGTCCGACACCCACGCACGCCACGAGGGCCGAGAAGATCAGGGGCCACCGGCGACCATACTTGTCGGCGAAGGGACAAGCCACGAGGGAGGCGATGAAGCATCCGGCTTGGAGTGTCGAGACGACTACGGGTCTTCGTGAGTGAAGGTTTCAGAACGTAGCAAGTAAGGGCTGCAACCGTACTGTTCTCCGTGAGGAAGTATGATTCGGAGGGTCCTACGTTGTAATCCCTGAATATTTTAGCCTTCTTTTCTCGAACAGCTCAGCGGTACGTAGAGTTACTTTCTGAACTCGTCCATCATGGTGATGCCCCCGATCGCTCCCATGCTGTGGACATTTAGCCTTAGGAGATGAACTGTGTAAATCGTAACATACTCCCAGCCAAAGAGCATTCCTCCGAAACTGGATGGTAGTGGCCTGTCAGCGATCTATGCCCTTTAAGGGGTGTCCTCAAGCCCCTTACCATGCTATAAGGTATCCATCAGTCAACATCCATTCCCGAGCTCATGAGGTCTCCTTACAAGCACAAGCCAAAGCGAAGACTCTCCAGCCGTAGATCTCTGGAGGACTACAGAGCTGTCAGAATCGTTCTGTCAACATGGTCGGATTTCTACTCACTCGCGGCGCATAGCATCGTTTCGGATAACTAGCCGAAGAAAGCGGACGAAGAGCCTTCCCATGGTATATATTGCGCCTAGAACGATCCACGTAATAATCCAGCCTCAAAACAAAATTGGTAGGAGTACAACTTGCCAGACAGACTAATAACAATAAGTGGTCGACTTAGACATGAGAGACACCGGGAAGAAACTCTCTGAGACGATATACATATAAACCAACGGATGAGTCAAGGCATATACACACAAGCCAGCGACAGGGAAGACGGTGCACTTCCGCCCGCAGAATCGAACCTCCGCGTCAGAGCCGACTGACAATATAGAACGGTGCGTCATTTGCGAGGTAAGCTATGTAGTATCGCGCCCTCCAGTGCCACCAACCAGCGCGGTGAAACCGAACACCGTGCCACTAGAGACCCGTAGCCGCGCAGAAGGGTGGGTGCATCGTGATGTATTCTCAAGTTTGTGTCTCCGGCTGGTAATACCAGCCGGTCCCGCATCTCCCGTGTTTCGAACCTGGCTATAGACGGATGCGGCACTCCGCTGTAGATTCTTTATCAACGTTGATTATTAGGAGCGGAAGATGTGAAAAAGGCTAGTCTCATATGGGAACCAGAGCGCATGTATACCTACTTATACGGAGCATGCTCTTCATCTCCATCAATGACATTTGTAATCCGGGAGCCGAGCAGGGCGGTGATCGTTTCCATGCTCACAAGTTAAATCAAAACTGTGAGGACGGCCACAAATCGTCCCATTACCCCCGCCCGTTTCTGCGAAGAGCCTGAGAAACCCCGGACACGGCAGCTATGCAGCAAGGAAGGAACCGCCCAGAGGGAGACGGGACACGACGGAGAGGGGCGGCACGCGTCTAAGCGTTCCCAGGATCCGGAACGCGGGCACACATATCCAAGAAAGGGCTAGACCTTCCGCATCTTTGTGACTGAACGGAAGGGATAACAGAACGGGAACTTTCCTGTGCTCTATCCCAAACTGGGAGGAAAGCTTAGCTAGGGACATCCCTAAAGCGCCCCGTGGAACCCTAGCTGGGAGAACTTACGAGCGCTGAAATTAAGCTAAGGGTGTTACGGAACCCGTCCAATGGTTCTGTATAACGCCCTCATTTGAGCTCCTGCAGGGGCCCGACCGTATGTTTCAGGGTATATAGGTTGATGCTACATAGGGGGCCTACTTACTCCTGCTGGAAAGCATAGTGCCAAACAGTCATCAGAGCAATATACTGGGCCTGGCCATCTTGGTTAACTTAACTACAACCTCTAAACTATGTCCAGACTGCGCCTCGAAATAGGCTCCAGAGTCATGTTGTGGGAAATCCTTCGCTTCACCCTCCACGCTTCTCAGCCCCAGATTACGCCGTCATCTCTGCCTTCAACCAGCCGGGAATCTCTGGTGGCTTGTCCCAACCATCCAGGTACTTCTCGCGCGGCACGCCGTCTCCGGACGGTTTCGCGTAGATCGCCGAGACGTACCAGGCCGCCTCTCTGGCCCTTATGGTGTGCTGCAGGGTAGGGATGACGGTCCTGCTCTCGACAAGGTTAGAGTTCGGGTCGGCGTTGACCAGGTTGGCGGAGCGCTCGACCTCGACCTCCAGGGCGCGGATGCCGACGGCGCCCGCCGTTGATACGGCAAAGGCGCCCTGACTTCCCTTGGCCCAGCCCTCCGGGGTCATGAGATCGTAGTTTCCAATGATCTTGGGGAAAGTGCCCTCGCACTTTGCCGGGTCGTACAGGTCAAGATATCGCCCGTCGACCGACCTCTCGTTCTTGATTGCGAACGCACCATCCGCCGTCATGACTTCTCGCCCTGCCTCGATCTGGTGGACTCGCAGATGCCAATTCGGGGTGGATTCTTCCGGAGGGACCAGTGTCGTCCTGACCGTGACGTCCGGGAACGGCTTCCAAATCGACACCAAGACTGGCTTGCCGTCTCGCTCTTCCAGACCGGCGTATTCGGACTTTCGCCGCGTTTTCCAATATTCCCCGCCGTCATCCGATAGACCGAGCTGAGAAGCTAGAGCGTATTGCTCGAGGGTGAATAGGCCAGGCGGCACGGAATATCCATACGCACTACTGTATGCGAACGATCCGTACTTCGAATGAGTTCCTTTCATCGGATAACTGCAAGCTTGTCCGGAGGAAAGGAGCATGCAGTGGCCGCCGAGATAGCTAGCGTGGCTCGTCAGTCACATTCATCAAGTGGAACAAATAAATTTCATACCTCATGATATGACCAGGATGTTTCAGGCCTTTGACTTTCGGAATAACATCCCCCGGAAATTCCTCTTTAGATGTCCAGAAAGGATGTTCCGGCGGAACAGCAAGGCAAATGAATGCTAAACACGCCCAATACTTCAAGACATATTAGCCATTAGTGTAGGTTATAAACTCAGGGGTCTGACTTACGGGGCTACCGGGACTGTTGTAGTTTTCGGCCATCTGCATCTAGTCAGCAAAGCGCCAGAGACCAATGCTGCGAGAGGTCCGATTACTTACATACATATTCGGGTAGGAATACCCAATCGTCAGCGTGCCGCTAGAGCTCCAGATGTCGGGTTGGGTCTGCCACCACCTCAAGTGCCGTAACACTATGCCCTTCACCATACCCCATGTGAGTGGCGCAGGAAGCTCGACGCCAGCATATGCAAGTGCGCCCCAGAAGGAAACCATGGCAAAGCGGTAGCCCACGCTTCGGCCGAAAGGGATAGAACGGCCTTCGGACACCTTTAGCATTTGCTCGGATGGAATAAAGGAGGTGCCATACCTTCGTTATCGTAATAGTGAACCAGGTCGAGTGCGGCCACCTGAGCACGTCTCTTGAATTCTTCCGCCCTAGCAGGCTCTTCCTCACCCGCCAGCTTCGCATATAGGAGCTGCAGGAAGTGAATTGCAAAGCTCGAGGAGTAGTAGTCCATTTCTTTAAGCAGCCTAAATTAGTGACTATTCGATCTGACAATCTAGGGATACTTACGGTGGATTCCCTCGGGACCATCATTTGACCACCCGTCGCCTCGATAGAACGTGTTGAGGTGTTCGATATCAGCGTCCAGTCTCTCTTGGGAGAATTTACCTCCGTTCTTTTTCAGCCCGAGGTTGGCAAAGACGCGGAACCATAACCAGTTGGTATTGGGCATGCTAGTATGTGGTTAGTAGTTTTCCATCTGAGGTCATCGCATTGCCATTTACTTCTTCTCGTTTATCGAGTTCCCCAGCCAATTCTCAACGTTTCCACGCTCCTTTTCATTCAGAGACTCCCATATCGCAGGAGCTACAGCTAACGCATACCCTAGCAACCAGTCAGCTACGTTTTGGAGAAGGTTTCACATAGGCTCTCACCAAGCGGACACATCTCTACCATCCGTTGGTCGTTGTCTCGGGGATAGCCCCAGTATTCGGGGTTATTAGGGTCGGTACCCGACTTGATCCCCTGAATCCACCATTCCGTACCATGGTATTCTCCACCCCCGGCAAGCAAGCAGGCCAGACCCCATAGGGGGCGGCAAATACCCTCGACTTCCGAGGCGGTCTGGTCGAATCTTACGGCGGTGGCCCCGGGACACTTCACTCTGGCTTTCTGCGGCGAGAAGAATGGCTCCAGGGGGTCTAGCAACGTGTGGAGGAGCTCCTGCACGGACGCGCGATCACTTATCTTCACCTTAGAGAAAGGATGAACTCCATTGTAACCAAGAACGAGGCCGGTCTTAGGCTCCATTGTGATATGATGCAGGAGTGGGCGCTCACTCGAACTGCAGAAGGATGTTCACGAAGGAGAAGGTTAGTCAAGGAGGCCGATCAACTCGAGATATGCTACCTGTCGCCATTTTCATACAACTGATCTACCATCAGGCTATACTTGTAATTCCCCCGGGGCTGCGTATAGCTAGGTGGGGCAAGACTTGCAGCTACATTGCTAGAGTGCTATATTTCCCCGTGGAAGTGAGGGGGTCTTGGGGTTGACGTGGGGTGATGGAGCTCTCGCGGCTAATATCGAAGGGGCATCAGATCCTACAAGGCGGACGAGCATTCTACCGAGGGATTCGGTTCGACTGTCGTACGAGATCATAAATAGTCCGAGCTATGCATAGTTGCTTGTTGTCGCTAATTGGAAGACGAGCTGGTACGGAATATAGGTAGAGACCAACCCGTACAAGGGTATATCGTTCCGTATAGTGCATCTTGACTCAGTTATTGCATATTCATCATTTGAATATTTCGCGTGAGAATATTCTTGCTGCGGTGTTAAGTCATTAGAGGTGGACTTGACGCTATTTTACATGGCTTTTTTGGATCCTCTCCTCGAACAGAATGTCTATCATTTCAGTGTATTCGCCCAGTACAATGCTGGAATGGAGGCACAATGTAGAGGATCCAGCCGGGCTGGTGTCGAGACGCTGCCTATTGCAAAGCTGAAACGATCCTTGTTATTGAATGAACTAGTTCACTCAGCAACTATACCCGCAACATGATAACTGTCTAAACCCTCTACTTAAACGAACCTTTTCCCTAGATTAACTTTCTCTTTATCGAAGCAGCTATCAGTGTACTCAATTGTGGTCATGTTCAAATTCCTTGAACCGTAAGCTCTTATACATCCTGATTCAACTGTAGCATTGTGCCTAATTGTAGAACTAGCAACCCTCTCAGGCAATTGATCGCGCAACTACTGCCATTGGAGTATCCTACGGCCGATTGTAGCGGAAAGTCCGTCATAGTTACCGGCGCCAATGTCGGCCTCGGCCTAGAGGCAGCTCGCCACTTCGTGCGGCTGAATGCCGAGAGGGTCATTCTGGGCTGCAGAGACCTCGGAAAGGCCGAGGAGGCTAAGAACGAAATCGAGCTCTCGGAGCGCAGGGTCGGCGTCGTGGAAGTCTGGCACCTAGACCTCGGCTCCTTCGACAGCGTCATCGAGTTTTGCGAACGCGCCAAAAAACTCGATCGTCTTGATGTCGTGATCGAGAATGCCGGCTTGGCGACCCGGACATACGAGTCTTACGAGGGACACGAGCGTCAGATCACCGTCAACGTCATCTCAACCTTCTTGATGGCTCTACTGCTTCTACCTAGTCTTCGACGGACTACGACACAGTTCAATACTCTACCGCATCTAGTAATTGTTTCTTCGGATGCGCATTACTATGCTTCGTTCGAGGAGCGTACTGCCCCATCCATCTTTGAAGCGCTAAAGAGCGGTGACAACATGATGGACCGCTACAATACTTCCAAGCTTTTGGAGATTCTCATCGTCCGCGAATTGGCGAGGGAGATGGAGAAGACTGGCGCACCCAAAGTTGTTCTCAACACTGCATGTCCCGGATTCTGCCGCACGAGTCTTTACAGAGATGTACCGTTTCCATTATGGCTGGCGGTTCCCATCGCCCTTCTACTATTAGGAAGGACATCCGAGATGGGCTCGCGTACACTTGTCAAAGCGGCCGTCGCTGACGAGGAGACTCACGGGAAGCACATCGTGGATTGCTCCGTAGGCAATGTGAGCTCTTTCGTCCGGAGCGAGGAAGGGAAGGAAGTGCAGAAGAAAGTCTTTAAGGAATTGCTATTTATACTTGAAAAGATCAAACCGGGAGTGGTTGAGAACATATGGCATTAAGCGGTTTTCAGCTATTCCCGGCGAAGAGGAGTCGAAGTCCCTCCAGCGGGTATACATCCAGGGTTCGAGGTCAGAGGAATAGTGTCGGAATGACGTTTAAGAATTCCCATTGTCAACATATAGACACATTCCCGCTGTCCTCAGGTAACCTAAGTGTTACGGCACGTATACTCCCATCAGTATGATACTCGCAGCATCTATGGGTGGGGACCTCCGTGTTGGCTAGCTAGGATATGCATTGCTTTGGAGGGTTGCATACTGTAAGTAGAGTCCTGCTGGGGGAAGATGCAGGGGGGCGTGGGGGGATTCATGGGTTCGGCCACCTCGGTACCTGTGGGCTGTGCGTAACGCAGCTCGGACTGTTCCGGTGAGCGAGAAGAGATACATACTGTACCATAGTAAGCATGATATCAACTCCATCTTGAGTCGGTCTGTCAGCAACATTATTGCACCGACACATCACCTGTCACCACGATCTATAGTCAATCCTAAAACGGCTGAAGTTATCGGATTGGGTAGGATCTCGGCACGTATCACTTAGGATAGCGGCCCTTCGTCTCGGACGGATACTTAATAAATTGGATCCATCCGGGCGGACACCCCGGAAGGAAGTTGATTCGGTCGCACAACTTCTCCCAAAGGACCGGTTCCCAGATAGTATTTGACGCTGCAGTCCTGGATCGGGGGTTTCGACTCAATTGGGAGTAGACGTACAGACCTTGGCTGAGCAATTCTCATCCGCAAAGGCACAATGGCGACAGTTCCACGAAAGCTATGGGAACATCCGCGGCCCCAGGATACGCAGATGTACCAGTTTATGCAGAGAATCAATAAAAGGCACCACCGGAATATCAAGGCAAGTGCGGAGGAAGCTTGGTGAGCGGCAGACTCATGCTAACGGGACTCAGACGTTCCGAGAACTATACGAGTACTCAATCGCCAACCGCTCGGAGTTCTATGCCGAGGTCTTCGATTATGTGAACCTGATCCACGCGGGGTCTTACACGCAAGTGGTCGACGAGAGTAAGCCAATAGACAGCATCCCGCGGTGGTTCGAGGGCATCGAGCTCAACTGGGCCGAGAACCTGCTGTGGTCGCGCGGCGCCGACGACCCCAAGGACCACCGGGGCAAGGCTGGCAAGGAGGACAGCAGGATCGCCCTGACGGAGGTGCGCGAGGGCGTCAGCGAGATCAGGCATGTGACGTACGCCATGCTCCGGAAGCTCTCGGGCATCTACGCCGCTGCCCTGCACGCGGGCGGCGTCCGGCGCGGGGACCGCATCGTCGTGGTGGGCGCCAATAGTGTTGAGACGCTTGTGATCTTTACCGCCACGACGTGGCTGGGGGGCATCTTCAGCAGCAGCTCGACAGACATGGGCACCCAGGGCATCTTGCAGCGGACAGTTCAAATCAACCCGAAGGTACGTCTCGTCCCGCGTTTATGAACCAGCCGTGCTACGTGCATCAACTTACAAGGCGAAAGTACATCTTCATGGACGACGCGGCGCTATACAACGGTAAAAGGATAGATCTGCGGCGGAAGATGGCCGAGGTCGTGGCAGGGATGGAGTCGTGCGACCAGTTCGCCGGCTTGGTCTCGATCCGCCGGTTCCGAGACGCCTTGGACATAAGCGAGATCCCGAAGACGCAGACGCTGGAGGCTTTCCTCCGTAAGCGCGGTTCTAGCCCGCCGCCGATCACCCGCATAGCGTTCCACGAACCATTCCTGATCTACTTCTCTTCCGGGACCACGGGGATACCGAAGGCCATCGTGCACTCGATCGGCGGCGTACTCATGAGCTACGCCAAGGAAGCCCGCCTGCACGAGGACGCTACGCCTGATGTTGTGTCGCTGCAGTACACGACGACGGGCTGGATCATGTATCTGGTCTGTGTTGGTCAGCTGCTTTGCGGTGCGCGGGTGATCCTCTATGACGGATCGCCCTTCCAGCCGGACTTGCAGACCTTCGTTAAGTTGATCGGCGACCAGAAGGTCACGAAGTTGGGCACCAGTCCTAGGTGGTTTCACGAGATGTCCAAGGCTAAGATATCGCCCCGGGAGATCACTGACCTGTCCAATCTGCGTCTTGTCACGAGCACTGGCATGGTGCTCTCGGATCGGCTGTTTGAGTGGTTCTATGATGAGGGGTTCCCTTCTCATGTACACCTCTCCAATATTTCTGGCGGCACGGATATTGTGAGTATACCGAAACCCGTCTTGATCTTGCGCTGATGTTTTCCCAGGCTGGCACCTTTGCGGGGGGCAACCCACTGGATCCCGTATACGTAGGGGGCACCCAGGGCCCGTGTCTCGGTACACCCATCGCACTTTACGACTCCCTGTTGCCACCCGGACCAGGCAAAGAGGTTCCGGACGGGACACCGGGCGAGCTGGTAGCGACGGCGTCCTTCCCGAACGTCCCGGTATATCTCTGGGGCGACAAGATGCCGCCCGCAGTCGCCGGATCGAAATACCACTCCGCGTACTTCGCGCGGTACGAGCACGTCTGGGCGCACGGGGACTTCTGCGTCGTGCACCCCGTGACGAAGAACATCACGTTCCTCGGCCGCGCCGACGGCGTGCTGAACCCCAGCGGCGTGCGCTTCGGGTCCGCCGAGGTGTACTCGGTCATCGAGCGCAACTTCGCGGACCGCGTCGCCGACTCCGTCTGCGTGGGGCAGCGGCGGCCGCAGGACGCCGACGAGAGCGTTATGCTATTCCTGCTCATGCGGCCCGGCCACAAGTTCAATCGGAGGCTCGTGAAGGAGGTCAAGGAGGCTATCGGGACCGAGCTCACCAAGAGACACGTGCCGAAATACGTGTTCGAGACCCCCGAGATACCGGTATGTGAATTTCGGAGTTGGGGATGGGCCGTTATTTATGCTGACTTACTCGATTCTAGACCACCGTCAACCTCAAGAAGGTCGAGTTGCCGATCAAGCAGATCGTCTCGGGCCAGGTCGTGAAGCCGAGCGGCACGCTGCTCAACCCGGGAAGCCTCGATTACTATTACCGTTTTGCTAAAGTCGAAGATCTGGTTGAGCCGAAGGAGAAGCTGTGAGGAGGAGGAGATATTCCGGGTCCGGGAGGTACGAGATGAGTTTACGAATTGTGGCAGTCCTGGGTTTCAAGTGTCAGTGGTAGGTACGTACGGAGAGGGGTGTTTATTCAAACAACTTATGCGTGGAATTGGGGATATGGTGGAAATAAAGGATGACAAGAATATTAGTATACAGAGTATCAATAGATATTTCCACAGCTCAGAATCAGCATTGAGTGGTGCCGGCCTTTTTTCCCTTCCCTTTTTTTTCGGGCTGTGTCTCCTTTTCAACCTAAAACACAGCCAGTCCCACGCCACGTAGAATAAGCAAATCACATGTTTGCTCCAATATTCCTGTCCTAAGTACTCTTATGCAAATCGCCATAAGAATCAAAGCCATGCTTACTCCCCATCTTTCTTCTTGACATCAGGAAACCTACCCCCGTGAACCCCATACCTCCAGCCCATGTACCCCAACAACCCCACGAAACTGCCCGTGCCGAAGGAACCCAGGACGCCCACCCAGCCCAGCGGCGGCCTCCTCACTGCCGCCGACGCCGCGAGGCCAGCGACCATGCCCGCGCACGTCCAGTCGTCGGTCTCGAGCTGCCCCTGGTTCTCCAGGAGCCGCCAAGCGCGGTCTCTCCACTCGATGTCCTCGCGGCCCCACATGCGGGCGACGAGGCCGACGGACACGATCCCGAGGGTCCACAGCGTGCTGGTCCCGGCCGTGCGCAGGAAGGCGCGGGTGCCGGATTGGCGGACTGATGTTGATGGGGAAGGGGCTGCTGTTTTCTTAGTTATGCTCTGGTAGAGCAGCCGGGAGGTGAAGAGCACGCCCCCGACCGCGGTCCCCGTCGTCACGGAGCGCGCGAGCACGTGCGTTGTCAGGATGGTTTTCGCGAGGGGTTGGTCCTCTGCGTAGGCTGTGTGCGGGAAGTAGCGCGACATCTTGACGGTGTGTCTGTCGCCTTATAGCGGTGAGTACGTTCCTACTCAAATGGATGAGTATTAGGCCTCGAGGAAGATAAATGAAGTCGCGACTAGCGTTAGGGCTCGCTAGTCCATTTCTAGTGAAAACCGTTTGGAAAAGCCTTTAAACGCAGAAACTCAGCGACTGCGAACCAAAGGTCTCATGAGTATTATATCACCGAGCATAGTAGATATTTCTAGAACCGTGAGTATAAGTGGAATTATTTTCGTTTTATAACTACTTTTTCAGCTTGGGACTCTAACGCCGCAAGCCCGGTTAAGTCCGATTGGAGGCACATTGATTCGTCGCTGAGTATTGTGTCGCAAAGTCGGGCGAACATTGCTCTTTGACCAAAATAGCGTGTTAACGTTAACCGAATGCGAGATGCGCAATCGCTGTGCCCCTTAGCTGACGTGGATGGCAACCTATCCTTCTTACAAATGAACTGCGAACAGTTACACAGGTGCATGCAACCCACAGACGGAAAAAGACAAGCGAAGGCTTCCTTCATTCCTATGGCTACAGAGGAGGTTCCTTCTCTGCGTTTTGGATTCAGGAATAGCGGTATCACATTTGAACCAGTAGCAACACTGGGGTCCGAAACCCGGCCAGTTCAAATTCCGGCATACCGAGTCCACACCTTGTCAAAAGGCGGAACGGGTTTCTCCCAGGTGCCTTGGTCTCGTGAAATAACCATGGAGATTCGTGCCTAAAAATCTCTCCAGCAGTGGGGACACTCGAAGACATAGTCGGCTTGTGATTTGACGCAAGGCGGGAGAGCCTACTACGTACTGCGAAGCACAACGAGATAATTGTGGAGTTAGCTTATGAAAGAACAATGTTCCCCTTTGTTGACCTGGCAGCTTATCAGCGAACTGTCCGTTCTTCCAAATCCGGTTCGTCCACGACTAGTCCGCGTCCTCGGTCATTTGAGGTGATTTGAACCCCAGCTACCGCTCACAAGGAAACTACTGGCGAGATGGCTTATGGGAATGGAGATATCGTGCCTTGGTGGTGGGGGGCTCTTGGGGTTATCGTTATCGAGTTACCCCTCCGAGCCCTTGGCGATGATATCTGGGGCTCCCAGGAGGTAGGTACGTAGTGAGTATGACGCTGATTAGTAGAGTGTGCCCATGTAATACGATTTGTCAGGGACTTAAACGAGTATTTCGCTTGAGCGATCGATTCTCTTGACAGATCGGTAATGAAATTCTCTCGTCGTTGAACTTCGGGATTTGCGATTCGGGCATTCGGGGCTGAATGTTTCAGGGTTGCTAATGCGTAATACTCCGCGGATGGGGTATGACGATGTGCGAATCAACATTCGGCAAGGATATGCCTTCTACGAAGCGATAGGCAGCTGGAAGGAGCCCACATGCGCCTTTGACAGGCAAGTGACTAAGTTACGTCGTTGGGGCAAGTTTAAGATAGATGCTACCTCGGTAGTCAGGTAGTTTTCCCATCAACTAACCTTTTCGAGCTCTATATAAATTGAAACCTCAATACACCTAGCAATAGCATTAGACTTAATGCTAGATGGTACTCGGCAGGCATGTTAATATTCGGCCTGATACTTATGGCAACCGGTTATCACAGCAGGTCGGACCGCCTGACGGCCTGCTCTGTCCGCTTCCCATGCTAGCAAATCGTTTTAAATCCGGAGCACCTGTCGAGGACCTATGCGCGAGGGTTACCTAACAGAAGGAGGTCCTCGGCCAACTAGCCATGTACATACATACGCCACAGGGGTACTTTGTTGGTACGTTATGTAGCCACCTACTGCACATATCCAGCCTAACTCCTTACCCTTACATGCTGATGCGTGCAATCCCCAGGTGCATTCCCATTACCTACATGACCTCGTACCTACATACAAGTCAAGGGCCAAAGTAGTTCAAGCTATCTGCCATCTTCAACATATTCAAGTCATCCAGAGACAACAGTAACAACCTCACATTCCCGCGTATAGAAGTACACACACGTCGTCGTGGCCAGTTAAAGGCTCAACAGACCTACCGCTGAATATCATCACACCTGCTTCATTCCCGGTATATTCAAGTCCACTTCGGGAGAGACACGGCTTTCAACCTTCAATCCGCTTCTTAACTACATAACGTTGGGCCTTTGGTTCAACGTTGAGCTTTGCACTGTTGATTTGACTACCTACTTACTCTGGACATGAGGTCAACCACCAGGTCTTGACGATTATCACCCGTAACTAGTACCTCAAGCTTGACACGCTCTCCTTCCTTGATCCTTCACGACAATAATTACGTTAACGATCGACCCCCTTCCTGGGCCTTAAGTAAACTCACATCTTACGAGCACACCTCGGCGGGCCAACTCAATCTCGAGACTCTTTGTGACTCTTATGACTGCGGGAATCTACAGCCCGCAGTCGTAGACGAGGTGGCAGACCAACGACCATCCCAGAGGCCTCCCATATCAACCCCATCCACATCCGACCGCTCATCCACGCCACAACCCCCTCGAAGCTCGATAGAGACAATCCTCTCAGCCCCGGAACCGTCCGCGGCTTCGTCTCAGCAGATACCCACAATTATAGACGACCGGACGGGTCTGCCACCGATTCTTCCACCTCTATCCGCTCTCCAAGGGCAAGTCCTAGGGAGGAGGCGACGTGCCGAGAGTGACGAGAGTGACGCCTTAGGCTCCGAAGCGGAGCCTTCGGGAGCTTCGGCTTCTCAGAACACCCCCCTGAGATTTACGGGTCAAAAGCGCAGACGTATCGAAGGCAATATGCTAGCCGAAGACGACAGACAAGCCACAGCTAATGGCACGTCGAGGTCATACGCAAACGGGAAATCACAGCACCGAGCCCAGGCAGGAGCAAGTTCCAACGGGACGCACAAGTCGGCCGCTGCGCTTAATGGATCGTCAAAACCGCGAGCTCCGGAGAAATACCTCGGCCATGATCGTGAGGAAGTCACCCGGATTCTCATCCAGGCCCTGTCGGACATGGGCTACCAGACCGCCGCCGAGAGTGTAAGCCGTGACAGCGGCTTTGAACTGGAGAGCCCGACGGTTGCGGCATTCAGGAACGCTGTACTCGAGGGGAACTGGAATGAAGCCGAACAGCTACTTTCCGGGGCGACAGTAGCCGGGGACAGGACTGATCAGGCCGGGAACGGACTAGTCCTAGCAAACGGGGCGGACAGAAATATCATGCGCTTTTGGATACGTCAGCAGAAATTCTTAGAACTCTTGGAGGAGAGGGAAACTGGCCAGGCTCTCATGGTCCTCAGAACCGAGCTCACTCCATTATACCAAGACACCCAGAAGTTGCATTTCTTATCTAGTCTTCTCATGTGTCAGTCTAGAGAAGATCTGATTGCGAGAGCAGAGTGGGATGGTGCGTATGGGCAGTCCCGGCAGGTTCTACTTTCCGAGCTGTCTAGTAAGTAAACCAGGCGATATTGTTTATGCCATCGCCAGTACCTCTCAATGCTGACTTTCGTGCAGGGTGCATATCGCCATCAGTTATGCTTCCGGAACATCGCTTGGCTATATTGTTACACCAGGTCAAGGCTAGCCAAATCGGGGCCTGCTTGTGGCATTCAAGCGCTGCATCCCCGTCTCTCTACTCGGATCATATTTGCGATAGACGTCACTTCCCGACCGAGAACGTGCTGGAACTCGATGACCACTCTGATGAAGTTTGGCACATCTCTTTCTCCCACGACGGTACGCGATTAGCCAGCTGCGGTAGCGACAATCAGGTTATCATTTGGGAAGTCCCGTCCTTCAAGATTCTCCACCACTTAAAAGATCACGAAGACGGTGTCGGCAACGTATCATGGAGCTGGGATGACTCGATGCTCGTCACGTGTTGTCGGGACCGGTACGCAAGGTTATGGGATGCCAACGTAAGTAATTGAACACATCTACATATATGTACCACTGGCTAATGAGACGGAAGACTGGCGTGTGTCTTAAGAAGCTTGAGCGCTTTCAAGAACCTGTGTCTAGTTGTGTATGGGTTCCAGACGGCCGGTCGTTTATCACGGGGTCCTTGGACAAGACGCGCGGACTTGTCCAATGGAACCTATCTGGAGAGAAGGTGTTCGATTGGGCGAACAATCACAGGGTCGAGGATTTAAGCGTCTCGCCCAACGGACGCTGGCTTGTCGCTATGGACGATACGCACCACGTCCAGATCTACAACCTCCAGACACGCGACCTAGAATACGAGATGGACTTGAACATAAGAATGACGTCTATTAGCATAAGCCAGGATTCGAGGCATCTATTGGTTAATCACGCGAATGGTGTTGCGCAGCTTATCGATCTTGTTACCCGAGAACCTGTCCAAAGCTACACTGGTCACAAAGGTAGCGACGACTTCGTGATTCGGTCTACCTTCGGCGGCGCCGACGAGAGCTTTGTGGCGAGCGGAAGCGAAGGTAAGAAGCTCTCCCCCGCCCGAGGCGCAATTCGTCATAAACCGCTAACACCGAGTATAGATGGGTTTATCTATATCTGGCATAAGGCTAGTGCCCAACTGGTGGAGAAACTGAACGGCCACGACCCTAGAGTCAACTCAGTCGCCTGGAGCCCGACGGACCCCTGTCTTTTCGCTTCATGTGGCGACGACGGCAAGATCAAGATGTATGCGCACTATATGCTACTAGTCCATCCTTCCGAATTATGGTATGCTAATGAGTATTGTAGATGGTCTAACAATCAATGGAGGCGAACGCATATGGAGACGATGTATCGGAATCATGAAGCCAGCCGGAGTTCGAACGGCTCCTAGGGGAAGCTGTACGACATTCCTCCACTGTATTTCACGCCGGATTTCTTGAGTCCCTGAAATACTATGTGCATATTCATGGCGAACTAGGGTGGCAATGGCGGAAGCATTTGCACTTTGTTATGCGCGGATGGTTTCTCCATCAGTCGGATAAGATTGCGTTGCCCATCGACGGCATCTGTCGTCAAACCGATGGCGCTATTTCTTCGGATCACCATGTTTAAACAGGGCGGCGCATAACAGGGGCTGCTGGTCATCATCGATTGGGGGGGCGTCGAGTGGTCATTGGGGGGAGCGGCGTTTACAGGTGGTGATTCTAGAGATGCACGCGCTACTCACATATAAGATAGACTCGAAGTCGAGGCGCGGCCGCATTGTATACTAAGCAGGTACATAAGTAAGGCGTGCGAATCACACACAGGCATGCCTCCTCGTCGTTGAGCCCGCATCTCGGGGGCCTGCCTACCTTTAGCCACGTGTGTATGTAGCGATTTCGCATATATACTAGGTAGCATGCATACAGGTACCATAGACACCATAGAGCCTGAAAGCGAATGCATAGAGGGAAGTTGGGATTTTTCAGGGCTTATAAAGATAGCGGATAGCAGTATTTTATTAATGGTTTCCCTTGCCTCTTCCCCCTCGTGTTACAAATGACGGCCAAGTGGTTTCGATCTTAATTACATAAAGCAGTAACGGAAGAACGTCAGCTTCGTCCAGCAGCTGACGTAGACAATTTTTCAGGCACCTAGATTCCCGGCAGTCACAAGCTAAATGGAAGTAGTGCTATAGTTACCGGTACCCAATCAAGCCCAATTAACTGCAAGGCTGCCAACATCCGGGGCCACATCCTACTACATAGTACGTAACAAGCAACGAGCCCCCGCTATCACTACCTCTTATCACCTATCAAAGGCTGTCGGGGGGCGGAAGGATTCACCGCCACATTCGTGGCTTTCTATACAATGCCCGATAAGTTCAAGGCCAAGACGTCAGTGCCAACCCCGTTCTACCCCAGGCTCCCTCCTGACTTTTAGTCTCTGTACTGTATTCGGCCTGTGACTAGAGTAAATATCTTCCATAACCAAACAATAATTCAACCCAGATCCTTTCGCCATCCCCCTCATACTGTCGTACCGGACGCACCGTGTTCGTCTCATTTAACATTTTTTGCGCTGGAGGTCCTCTTCTACTCCTGAACAGGTACGTAGTAGCACATCGGGAGGACGACATCATAGTCTAGAGGGAGCAGCTTTTTAGCCCTGACCCTGATCCTGACCCTGATCCAGACCAAGTCCCTGATTTTGATCACCGGGAAGCCCAACTACCCTTTACGATTTCCGACTGTCGCATCCAACCCCGAACCTCGAGTTTTCCCGGAAGCGAAGCCGTAGCCCATCAAACGACGACTTTGACCGTCTTCCCCAACAACAAGCTATTGAAGATGGCGGATAGTCCCGCACTTGCGCAGGGAGGCATCTCGGATCCGGGCCTTATCAAGTAGGTCATACCCCCTCGCCATTGTGCTCCTACGGCCCTTGCTGGACGATATTCAAAGTCTAGCCTATGCGACTCTCTAGCTAACATAACACTTCCAGAACCGTGAACAGGCTGCAGGATGTCTTCACTACGGTCGGTGTGCAGAACCCTATCGATCTACCCCAAATAGTCGTCGTAGGAAGTCAGTCGAGCGGAAAGAGTTCCGTGCTGGAGAACATCGTGGGGCGCGACTTGTGCGTAGTCTTCTTACCTTCCCGAGCAAGCGCTGTCGGGCATTGCGATACTGACAATTCTTGTCTAGCTTACCTCGAGGCTCCGGTATCGTGACGAGGCGACCGCTACTCCTGCAGTTGATCAACCGACCCGCCACCAACCAGACAAACGGAGTCTCAGAGGAGGTTTCCGGCACGACTGACAAAGCCGCCAACGTGGATGAATGGGGCGAGTTTCTGCACATTCCCGGTCAGAAGTTCTACGACTTCAACAAGATCCGTGATGAGATCACGCGAGAGACGGAGGCCAAGGTCGGTCGAAATGCAGGCATCTCCCCGGCGCCCATCAATCTGAGGGTCTACTCGCCCAACGTCTTGACTCTCACCCTCGTCGATCTGCCGGGTCTGACGAAAGTGCCCGTGGGAGACCAACCGCGCGATATCGAAAGACAGATCCGGGACATGGTTCTCAAGTACATTCAGAAGTCCAACGCCATCATCTTGGCCGTCACCTCTGCCAACACCGATCTGGCCAACTCGGACGGATTGAAGCTCGCGCGAGAGGTCGATCCCGAAGGACAGCGGACGATTGGTGTCCTGACGAAGGTGGATCTGATGGACGAGGGGACCGACGTCGTCGATATCCTTGCCGGCCGCATCATCCCGCTGCGGCTGGGATACGTACCCGTCGTAAACAGAGGCCAGCGAGACATCGATAACAGGAAACCCATCTCCATGGCGCTCGAGGCCGAGAAGAACTTCTTCGAGAACCACAAGGCTTACCGCAACAAGAGCTCCTACTGCGGTACCCCGTATCTGGCAAGGAAGCTCAACCTTATCCTGATGATGCACATCAAGCAGACCCTTCCGGATATCAAGGCTCGCATCGCCAGCTCCCTGCAGAAGTATTCGGCGGAGCTTGAAAGCCTAGGCCCGTCCATGCTAGGGAACAGCGCAAACATCGTCTTGAACATCATTACCGAATTCACCAACGAATACCGGACCGTCCTAGACGGCAACAGCGGCGAGCTGTCTAGCTCGGAACTTTCTGGGGGTGCCAGGATCAGCTTTGTATTTCACGAGCTGTACTCCAACGGCGTGAAGGCGGTCGACCCTTTCGACCTGGTCAAGGACAGCGATATCCGCACAATTCTTTACAACTCATCGGGTCCCTCGCCGGCTCTCTTCGTGGGCACCACTGCCTTCGAGCTGATCGTCAAGCAGCAGATCAAGCGGCTTGAGGAGCCTAGCTTGAAGTGTGCTTCCCTCATCTACGACGAGCTGGTGCGCATTCTCACGCAGCTGCTCTCTAAGCAATTGTACCGGAGATACCCTCAACTCAAGGAGAAGGTCCACAACGTTGTCGTGGGCTTTTTCAAGAAGGCCATGGAGCCCACCAACAAGCTGGTCAAGGATCTCGTCGCCATGGAAGCTTGCTACATCAACACTGGTCACCCAGACTTCCTCAACGGACACCGAGCCATGGCCATCGTCAACGAACGGTACAACGGGGCCAAGCCCGTCCAGGTCGACCCCAAGACCGGCAAGCCCCTGCCAGCTTCCGCAACTCCGGCTCGAGCCGCTAGCCCTTCGCTCGGAGACCCGGACTCGTCCAATTCGGGATTCTTTGGTAGTTTTTTCGCCGCCAAGAATAAGAAGAAGGCCGCCGCCATGGAGGCCCCTCCTCCGATGTTGAAGGCTTCGGGCACCCTCTCCGAGCGCGAAATCATCGAAGTAGAAGTTATCAGTAAGTTTCTTAGGATTCGCAACGTCATGGTCTCGCGCTAACGGGATGGTTCAGAGCTATTGATTTCGTCATACTTCAACATCGTCAAGCGAACAATGATCGACATGGTTCCAAAGGCCATCATGCTGAACCTCGTAGCGTAAGTGAACGCTTTTACCCGTTGTTCAGGGCGTCTCCTAATATAATATCTATAGATTCACGAAGGATGAGATGCAGCGAGAACTACTGGAGAACATGTATCGGACCGATAGCATTGACGATCTGCTCAAGGAGAGCGATTACACGATCCGTCGACGAAAGGAATGTCAACAGATGGTCGAATCGCTCAGTAAGGCTAGCGAGATTGTCAGCCAAGTCCAGTAGGCGAATATCGGATTAGGATTGTCGGGTTTCATGAGTGCATAGAGATGTTGCTAGGACAGCCCCTCCGGAATTATAGCCCTGGGGAGTTGCCATGGCGATTACTACGAGTACCAAAGATGGCGAGGAAGCACGAACAACTTGGCGCTGGTCCACGCGCGGCGGCCCCGAAGTTTCCCACAGTACATTACCGAGCGGTAGGGCCGCTTGGAACGAACGGGAATTGCTAAGACACCTGTCTGTCACGTGGGCGGTGGGAATACCCGAGGAGAAGATGAGATGGTGGTCTGGGGGAGACGGATCTATCTGTATAGACAATTACGAGCGGATGAGGCATTGGCATTGTCATGTAATTTGTCCGAGTAGCGAGGACGGCCGGAGTCGAGAAAGGAAAGTCTTTTCTGCAGCCTACCTTCATTCCCCTTTTGTGCCTATGGCTTTCTTCCCGGGTTACGGGAGGTCATTGGCAATGCCTTTAATTAGAACCGATGACTGATGGCACCCCTCGAAACGAGCCCGGGTTCTACATGAACGGACAGGGCGCTGGACATACGAGATATATGAATGTAGTGCGGTTATTCGTGCGCAATTGATATTTTATATAATCTGTAAAAGTTCATCGTAGTTTTGCACCGCGCTCTGTCCACCTCACTGCAAGAAAAGCGTTCGACATGGCAAGGGGTTAGGACTATGCTCTCTCATCTTGGTTTATGTACTTATAACTGCACACCAAACGCCCCTGCTCGACGCATTGTCGACACTACACCACACTACACTACACAACACGCACCACGCAGAAAGGAAGGAGGGAAGGTGGGAAGTGCCCAGTGTTTGTGGCGTCATAGACAGCAGGGAGAATCGGCGCGTGTTACTGTATGTGTCAGCCTATTTCCTCCTCAGCGATCTGCGACGGGATCAGCGTGGCTCAGCAAACCCCCACCACCTCCACGACCCCCTTCGATCCCGCACGCTCTTCTACAGCGCGCACATGTCCCGGCCCGCACGCCGCAAGGCTCGTCGCGAAGGCCTGACGACTATCTGGGACCTGTGGCCGTGCCCGCTCTATGACCACCGCCCTTCCCCGCAAAACCCCCTCCGCTGCATCCACCGCTCCCCGGACCAGAGGCGCACGTTCTTCGAGAATATGTCACGCGCCTTCGCCTTGCGCGCGACCGAGGGCGCCACGGTGCTGCACGACGTGAGTAATTATTATGCGCAGCCGAGGGATGGTATCCGGGCGTCCGTCGAGCGCGGGGAGTTGGTGAGGGTGGGCGGCGCTGTGCATTGGTTGCGGAAGGTCGCTGAAGGTGTTGCTCGTGCGGGGGGAGGGGGGTTGTTGGAGTGCATCGAGTGGGAGCGCTGGCCCCGGGCGGAGGCGCTGCGGAGGCGCTGTGGCCTGAGAAGTTGAGGTCGAAGTTCGCGGGCCGGGATGTGGAGGATGGGGGCGATAGTGGTGGTGATCATGATGGTGGGGAGATGGAGAGACGGGCTGGGATTGATTTTGATGATGATGACGATGATTTCGGGTACTGCATGCCGGAGAGCGATTACGAGTTCTTCGATGAAAATATGGATTGGTAAGAGGCTTTAATGGACGTTGGTCAAAGAGGACGGACGTATAGTCGGTTTACCAAGTAAATCCAAGACCTGCCGCGTAACTAAAAGACACAGTCATAGCTTCGATTTCGTCGTCAACACAAAACCTCCGTTCTGAACGTCAAAGTGCTCCCCTTTAGACAGGCCAAACCACTTAGACAACGCCTCCTCCCCACCGTAGCTGGGAATGAGAGGTCGCCCGACATACCCATCGCCCGCGACGCCGGGTCCCTGACCGTGGGCGATTGGATCCGTGGCCTTCTCTCTAATGGCCAAGCAAGGCGTCTCCCGTAACGTAACCGCGGGCCGCTGGTCGCCTTCCCGGCTGGGGTCGGTCTCGAGTTCCGGATACTCGAGGACCGGTGTGCAGCAGGCATCGGTGCCGTCGAAGATGTTCTCCCACTCAGACCGGGTCTTCGACGTGAAGGCGGCCTCGAACTGGCGTCTCATCTCCGGCCAGGTGTCCCGGTCGTGCCGCCGCCTGTCCCAGCCCTCATCACCTAGGCCCAGACCCTTGACGAGGACGCTGAAGAACTGCGGTTCGAGGGCACCTACGGCCATGTACTTTCCGTCCTTAGTCTCGTAGGTGTCATAGTACGGACATCCGCCGTCCAGGTAGTTTTCTCCGCGCGGATGGTCGCCGAACGGTGTCTTCAGGTTGAGACGAGGATGCGTGGCGAGATAACTACTGCCGTCCACCATGTTTGCCTCGACGGCTTGTCCCCTTCCCGTCTTCTCCCTCGCAATGACCGCTAAGAGGATACCCTGAAACAACATCGCGCCACCACCGGCGAAATCTGCCAGGATATTCGACGGCGCATACGGCTTTTCTCCACTCCTGCCAAGAAGCGAAAGAACACCGGATACTGCTAGGTAATTGATGTCATGACCGGCCATCATAGCATATTTCCCATCACGGCGGAAGCCGGCCATCCGCCCATAGATGAGGCGCGGATTGATGGCACACAGAATCTCCGGGCCTAGGCCCAGTTTTTCCAGTACTCCCGGTCGAAAGGGCTCGATAAGCACGTCTGCCATTCTGGCGAGCTCCCGGACGAGAGCGACTCCACGAGGCGACTTAAGATCAATCGCGATCGAACACTTGCGCCGCGTGAGCACGTCAGCGGTTGGCGGAGCTTCCACTTCGGCCGTATGGGTCTTCCCCGGAACTGCCCTGTCGATTCGGAGGACATCGGCGCCAGCATCTGCAAGCAGCATGCCAACAAAAGGGCCTAAGATATGTTAATATATACACGGGGAGCGTCGTGGTCCCCCACTGACCTGGCGCAAGACCAGCGAATTCCAGGACCTTGAGACCCTGAAGGGGTGGCTGTCCCACCATGTTGTAACCGAGGGATGTTCAGGTTAAATTGACAATCGCCTACGCATTGGGTACTGTTACGTATCCATTGATACGAATGCCCGAGCTTCGAAAGTCGAATATACGGTTATGAGAACCACGTTGATGTGTGCGTGTTTTCCCGTACATACGGCTCCCCTGCCGTGATTATTGGCATCGGGAATGGAGTACCTTAGCCCCCCGGCGGGGATCCGTGGTGCCTGTACTATGTAAACGGCTTTCATAGCCGAGGCTTGGTGTCGGAGGGGCTGAGGGGCCTAGTTTAGTGCGGGGCACATATCAGACTTGACCTGGTCGAAGATCCCGTGGGGGCCGGCTGAGACGACATATCTAATAACTCTAAGATTAGGCCTTGTTGCTGCCCTTTTTCTTGTTTGACGAGCTCTCGACGTAGCCTGCCTTGACAAACGCGTCCCTGGCAGTCTGGTTGATGAGGGCAAAACGTCGGGGCCCTAGCTTGTGACCGCCGTACCATCTCGTGACGACTACCATAGCATTCCATATATCCATGAGCTGCATGAGATGTAAAAGGCGTCCTCCAGCTGCAGTCTCCCCGTCATCGTTACAATCTTGGAAGCTGGTGTTGTTTGGCCCTTGAATGCGCCATGCGGTGATATTGTGGGTTGCAGTCCTGACCTTCTTGTCGGTAGCGAGGAGATGTTGTAGAAAGGCCTCCGCTTCTTCCACAGAAGTCACTTTGGCGCAGCGAGCAACAAATGTTGATTTCAACTCCACGAAGGGTTCCGAGATGATCCAAGGCGGTTCCGGAATTGTGAGCTCACTTGAGGCAGGCTCTTTCACTTCAGGGGGTTCTATAGCACCAACGTCTTCAGAGGGTGATTCTGACTGTTGTTGCTCGGCCGGCTCACATTCCTCGAGCAATCTCGTCAACTCTTCAATAGCATCGAACAGACATACGATTCCAGGTTGGTAAACAGTTCCCACGGCCTGACGAAAAAGGCTCAGTTCCCGAGCTGCATCCCCACGCTTCCCGTGTTCGCCGGTGCTATTAGTACCGATGACCACCGGGGGTTCCGCCGGATAGCTCTGTGGGAACTCAATACGGAGTGATGATGAGTCTCCTGGTGGCGTCAAGATATATATGTTCTTATCATCATCGGATCGGACTAGGCAGCCATCGCCGTAAATGGAATTAATGGCCTCAAGCTCGTCTTGCAGCTCTTCGGACATGACGGCTTTCTGTGCCGTGAAACGGGCAGAAGAGATTGGCTTTAAAGTTCAACGACAGGAGGCTCCAGAGGCTACGTAACTTGATAATAAATAAATACCTGATGCGGCGCTATAGAAGCTCTTAGGCTTAAATCTTTTTGAGACAACCTTGGAAGGGAAGAATAGGAAGCCGTACCGGTACGTTATTCCCTGGCAAATTCGTTTCCAGATATCCATATCTTGGGGTGCGAGCTGTCAAGGCGCTCGAGCCCAAACACGGTGAAGCCAAGGCGCTAACACAGGCGTCTGCCCTTCTGGATGGTCGTTTTAAAACATTCTATGCACGTGGGTTGTGGATTGTGGGTGGCGGAAACCCCGCCAGAAGATGTTCAGTAAAGGCTAAGCTCCGCCCTCCGGTGCCTGCCCTAGTAAAACAACCCGATCCCATATCTCGATACTTACTACTGAGGAAACCGCATTCGGAGCGTCAGCTAAGTACCCAAAAAATCCATGCCCTTCTGTCTGCATCGACCGAAAATCTGAGCGGCTTTCCTTGACCCCCGAACCCCCCTATCGTCGTCGACTTTATTAGATATCTATTATCAAAATTTAACAAACTCCTTCATTAGACCTTGGCTCCTTGCTTCGACGACTGATTCATTCTTCATCACTTTCGAGTTTGAGGGCGGCAGAATCACCATGGCTTCCGCGGTCGAGCAAGCCGTAGCATTGAAGAATGACGGCAACAAGGCTTTCGCAGCCCACGACTGGCCCAAGGCTGTTGAATTATATACAAAGGCAATCGAGCTGAATGATAAGGAGCCGGCCTTCTACACCAACAGGGCACAGGTCTGTTCGCACTTTCTTTATCCTTTCTGTCGCAGACCCGCAAACCTTCTTCCCGGGTTGTGAGCGGTCGCGTGACTGACAAGGTTCCAGGCGAACATCAAGCTCGAAGCATACGGCTATGCTATTGCAGATGCCACCAAGGCCATAGAGCTAAATCCAAAGCTCGTCAAGGTATGCTACAAAAATGCAACCCTCTTCATTGGCCGTGTCCTAATGAGCAGAGTCAAGGCTTATTTCCGCCGTGCCGTTGCCTATGCCGCCATTTTCAAGCCCAGGGATGCCGTCAAGGATTTTAAGGAGTGCACCAGGCTAGATCCCAACAACAAAGACGCGAAGCTCAAGCTAGCCGAATGTCAGAAGATAGTCCGACAGCTCAACTTTTATGAGGCCATAGAAGTCGGCGACGAGCCCTCGGCCGCCGAAGGGCTCGACCTCGATGCGATCGCCATCGAGCCCGACTACGACGGCGTCCAGATTAAAGATGAGATGACGCAGGAGTTCATCGATGACATGATCGAGCGGTTTAAGAATGGCAAGAAGATCCACAAGAAATTCGTCTACCAGATCCTCATCGCCGTCATGAAGATCCTCCACGACGAACCGACAATGGTGGAGATGACAATACCCGACGATGTCACGCTTACAGTTTGCGGTGACACTCACGGTCAGTTTGAACATGGAGTATGGCTTGCTTGGAGTTTGACCCTAACGTTGTCGCAGGCCAGTATTTCGACCTAATGGAGCTCTTCAGGCTAAATGGACGTCCTACGGAAAAGCATTACTACTTATTCAATGGAGACTTCGTAGATCGGGGTTCCTGGTCGACGGAGATCGCGTTACTCCTATATGCGTATAAGTGGCTGCGACCCAACGCCATGTTCCTAAACAGAGGAAACCACGAGACGGACGACATGAACAAGATCTACGGGTTCGAAGGCGAGTGCAAGGCGAAATACAACGAGCGGTATGTTCCCCCGCTATCTCGAACCTAGCCTCATGCTAACTGTATCGACTAGGGTTTTCAAGTTATTCTCTGAGAGCTTTTCGGCATTGCCCCTGGCCACGCTTGTCGGCTCGAAGTACCTCGTCCTTCACGGTGGATTGTTCTCGGACGACAACGTAACCCTGGATGACATTAGGAAGCTAGACAGACATGCTCAGAGGCAACCTGGACAGTCCGGATTGATGATGGAGATGTTATGGACTGATCCCCAGACGGCCCCAGGCCGAGGACCCAGCAAACGAGGCGTCGGACTGCAATTCGGACCCGACGTCACGAAGAGGTTCTGCGAGAGGAACGGTTTGGATGCTATAATCCGAAGTCACGAGGTCCGCATGGACGGCTACGAAGAAGAGCACGACGGAAAGTGTATCACCGGTAAGTTTTCTGTCCTGCAGCTGTACAGGTCATAGGTGGTCCGCTAATCTTGCGAAGTCTTCTCGGCACCGAAGTATTGCGACCAAACGGAGAACCGGGGCGCATATATCAATGTCGGGCCCGACTATAAACTCCAATTCCACCAATTCGATGCTGTTCCTCATCCCAACATCAAGCCTATGGTAAGAATTCCATGACCCAAGTCTGCGCAGGCCAACGTCGCTAACTTTTCGGAAGGCTTATGCCAGCAATTCACTCATGTCTATGATGTAGACGAAGAGTTAGCTCCAATCTCGGTAGCGGATCTGGCGTGGGTTGGTAGCATGGTATCTTGCATATGACGCTGCATCGTCGTGGAAGCGTTGGCGTTCTGGGGACCCAAGAGGACAAAGGCTGTTGTTGGATGTATATACCATATCCGCGATTTGAATGATAATGACGTGAAACCCGTGCCTTTTGCCTTTGACTCGAAGATCATACCTCCGATTTCGCAAATGAGAGTTCATCCGGTCCAGAGCCTATCCTGCGTCTGTCGACCCACCAGCGTCCCCAGCCAGTCCGAGCACCCCCGGATCCGAAGCGTAGAGTGGCAGCCGCTTTGGGTTGTGCCCTGCCAGGCCGTCACGGCCGCCGCGAACGCGCCGAGGTCGTCCCGCGGCAGCCGCAGCCAGCACTCGGCCCCTTCGACCTTCAGCACGTCCAGCGGTATCGCCGTGCCCCTGACGCCCAGGAACTGCTTCAAGGCGGCCGCGCAGTACGACCGTGCCTGCAAGGCGTCGAGCTCTTCCCCTCCAGCCCCCGTGCCGCCGCTGGTGGTGATGATGGTGCTGCTGGAGACGAGCTCCAGGTGTGCGTATGCCCAAGGCGGCGCACTGATCGTGGAGGTTGCTAGCTCGTGGTATTTCTGGGATTTCTTGGGAGGAGCTGCGGTGACCCCCGGGGAAGTGTCTGTGCCAGTCATTGGCGTGTCGGCCATTGTTGTGTCGGCTTGTTCTGCCATTTTGGGTGGATGAGTGAGTGAATGAATGGTGATCCCCGGATGCCTAGGTGTTCTTCTGGATTGTAGAACTCTGGAGATTCTCTTCTTGCGAGTTATGACTGTGAGTTGATATTGAGGAAAAAGATACTTTTATACGAAGTAACAGACCCCCCTTTTCTTCTAAGGTTGCATCGACCCGATATACAAGCTTTCTTAGCGCTAGCTTAAATGGTGGTATGGGATAATGCAAAACCTCAGATGTTGCATTGACCAGAATTCTATAATGCGCATATGTACAAAAACTGTACAGTAATCCTCAGAATTCCGGGACTTTGGCTAGACGCGCCACCCGCAAGCCGCAACCTGCAGGTAACAGAGCTCCCTAACTTAACTAGAATTTCCAGCCAGGAAGGATACACATTCAGCCTTCTTTCCAACTCACCTTCAGCGCCGCCGAAACCAAACGCAGGAAGCAAAGTTAAATCAGGTTTAGAATTCTCGGAAAGACCCTTCTTCGACCGCTAACATGTCCGAGAACTTCATTCCGCCTGGCCAGATGCGCTACGCACGCGCCTGCATGGTCTGCTCCATCGTCCTGACCCAGACTGTAAGCTTCTCCTGCCATTCAGCTCCCTATTCTCACTGTGCCGTTGATGGAGCGCAGCGAAACTCTTTATGTCTTCATCTATCTGCCTGATTCGCATGCTGATATCTCCACGCGACAGCGCTTCAGAAACCACGGCTGCCCTAACTGTCCCTTCCTCGAACTCAAGGGTTCGTCCGAGGCCATCGAGACGTGTACGTCGCAGGTCTTCGAGGGCCTGATAGCCATCGCCAACCCCAAGAAGTCGTGGGTCGCGAAGTGGCAGCGCATCGACGGCTACGTGCGCGGCTGCTACGCCACCAAGGTCTCGGGTTCCCTGCCCGAGGAGGTCAGGACTGCGCTGGAAGAGGAGGGCATCGTTTACATCCCGTAAGTGCTGTCCATGGATGACGGGTCTATGTAGCCGGTCAACGCAAGGCCGTATGAGATACTAACAGGGGGTCTTCTATAGTCGTGACGGTAGCGCCGTGGAGCAAGAATGACCTGGCTCTACCTAACATTCTCCTGCACTACCATAAGGATTGCTTGGCTTGGGATGTGGTTGCAGCGTCGGCGTTAATAGGAACATATTACCGGATTATGAAGAAATTGATTTAGCTATCTAGGCTTGGTATCCGGTCCCTCCATGGTTATCCAACAGGTGCCCATCCCGCGATCTAAATCCAATCCCAACTGGGGTGTTTCTCTGGCTCCTCCATCTCATTCGGCTCCGTCTGACTTGGGACCGCGACCTCCGTCTTCTTCAGGTCCCCAATGTTTCGGTGCTTCTTCACCGCTTTGGCCCTCTTTGGGACTCCTTCCTGGTGCGGAGCGGTATCTCTGAGCGTCTGCTGCTCGAAAGTCTTTATGACCTCGTCGATCTCGGCGACTGTCTCGGAAACCGAGGCGATTGCCTCTTCCTTCCTAAGCTCATTTGCCGTCTCGTCTAGCTCGTCAACATTCAGGTACTCGTCAATGATGTCGTGAATCTCGGTGTAAATATCGTCCTCGTCATAATCCCGAACAATATCATCCTCAAATTCGTCGAATATGTCGACTACATCGCCGTACGTCGGAGCACCTGCCGGCGCTGAGCCGGAGCTCCAGGTATGCTTAGGATGATTGCGCCGAAGCGACGGCGAATCTGCAGGATCCCATGACTTCACCGACAACGTCGGACTGTCGCAGCTATCCTGGCTGTAGTACGACTCCCAGGTGCTCCTGCTCGTTGCTAACCCGCGGTCCGGGTACTCGTCAATCAGTTCACCGGTAAATCGCCGCTGCTTTGACTCCGACGTCCTGGGCAGTGCTATCTGGAAGCCAACGTGACTTTTATCTGAGCCGGATGAGCCAGCGGAGTCGTGCTTCGACGCTTTTCTTCGGGGCGGCGGCTGCAGCCTGAAATTCGGGTTGAGCGGGGGGCTGAAGTTCGGGTTGAACTTGCTCGAGATCCTGTCCGCGGGCTTGTCGATCTCGACGCGCCGCAGGTTATCGGTGCTCCTGAACATCGCATCGAATTCGCCTTTCTCGAGAAGCGTCCTGGAGATCCGCATCGCAAATGTGCTCTCCCTCGGCCGGAACTCGCTCACGCAGTCCCCGCAGAGACCGGAACCCGGCAGCACGGACTTGTTGCTCGTGCAGCCCGGCATGGGGCACCTTTGGGGATCTGCCGCGAACGCTGCGTTGCTACTGAATGGCGTAACAGGTTCTTGTGGGATCCCGTCGCCTCCTCCATAGGCCAAGTTCGCAAGTAGCCCGGGCGTCGTTATGGGGTGGTGGATGTTTAGCGAGTCGTAGTACGTCGATGTCGGGGATGCCCGTGCCCCGCGAATCGAAGACCTGGCGTACCGTGTCTGCCGGCGACGGTGAACTACTTTGATCGACTTTCGCTTATGGCTACGAGACTTACTTTTGTCCCTGCTACTCGCCTTTCGCGAAAGCGCCCCGGGTCCCTCCCCGCTGAAGTAATCGCGACCCTGGTCATAGACATCATGTGGTGTCCTCAAGTTCGTCGGCTTGCCGCGGCCCGGCGCCTCCCGCACCGAAGCCCCGCGTCCGACACCGCCCGGCGCCAGCGATGCGGACCGGTACACGTTGATGGTCACGGCGCCCGGCGAGACGGCCGACGAGTCGTCAGACCCGTACAAGTCGGCCCCGCGGCCGACACTGTCGTGCGACCCCAGCCGCAATCCCCCTGGCGGCATCAGCGCGTTCTCCCCCCGGTTGCTCCTAGGACTACATAGCGGGTAGGCGTAGTTCGTAGTTGAGATGCCGCCCTCCCTCGCCGGAGTTGGCGTCCGCAGCGTGAGCGGCTGCTGCCGATGTGGCGGGTTAGGTCGACTCTTGAAACGCGGGTGGCCTTTGCTCTGGTGTTGCCACTGCATCGTCGCTGCCTCCAGTCGGTTGTTACTCTTATAGGTTTCGTTGTTCTCCCAGATCTGCGCGAGCTCCTGCTCGCACTCGCCGTCCGTCGGGCACCGATCGTTGCCGCCGCCGCCGCCCCGCGGGCGGTCCGGCCAGTGCGAGAGCTCGTAGTTGGCCGCCCAGCGCTCGAGCGTTGCTGCTGCCCGCTCCTCCTTCCTTAGTTTGCCGGGGGCGGCGGTCCCGTCGGTACGCCGCTTGTTGTGTTTTCTGATGGTGCCGAAGACCTTCTTCACGATGCCGTTCTTGTGGTCGTTACTATTAGGTGTAGGTGTGGTTGTGGTCGTGCGCTTCCTGGTGCCCCTGTCCTGGGATCCTCCTGTGCTATTGTGACGATGATGGTGGTTATGGTTGTTCTTTTGCTGGAGCTTGTGGGGCATCTAGCTATGGTAGTTAGCAGTAGTGGTAATATTGGCGGTGCCAGGTGGCTTTGCTTTCTTTATGCGTTTTGTTCTCTTTGATGCGTGGGTTCTTTCTCAGTTGAGTTGGGTTTGCCAATGACTAACTGGTTCGAGTCACGCGTGAGTAAGTAATAATGCAGCGTACGGTACCGAAAATTCAGAACGAGAATTCACAGGAATCACACTCAATGGGCGGATGCGCTATGGTCCGGTCATTCATAATCATTCATACGCGGTGAATCGTGGTCGGTCTGAGGCAAACAAAAGGGGGGCCGCGGTAGGTGGATATGAATGGTCTTTGACGATAAAGGAGAGCTCTGCTGTTGTTTCCTTGTTGGTTCTTCTTTCTGGGTACGTCCTATTGTTACCCCGATGATGAATCGATGAATGGCGAACGGTGAACGGGAGAGGACGACTCCAGGACAGCAAGCAAAGAGTAAATGGGGGGATGGTTTATTACCAGGACTGTCCTTTCTTTGATCACCTTCCCTTCCACGCCCTCTTCTTGGTGGCATCGAACCAACGTCTTTTACGTGTTATTTATGATTCTGTGTTGGGTACGGCGGATAGCTAGCTAACTGACCGCCCGGAGCAACTCGTGGGTAGGACGGTAGCAGATGGGGACGAGATGGATTGGGTTCTTTGTCCCGGGGCTGTGAGGAGTCAAGGACACATGCGAGCGCAATGCATTACGGTATTCCGAAGCGAAGCGAGGGGAGAGATTGATGGCTCTGCAGCGTCAGTCGATGGTAGATTGTTGGTTGGTACAGTACGGCTTTTCCTGTTGCTCCTACTGTTATTGTATTTTGTCACAAGGAAGAAAGACAAAAGAGGACAAAAGACTGGGTGCTGGTCCCGTTGCTTAGCCCATGGATTATCATCGATCATCACGCATCAAGCCTGACAACCCCTATTCAAATATACACTTATATTCCTGCTGCATTACAACGAGAGTCTACCCTGAAGAAGCATTGAGTCTGCCCTGCAAATTTTCCCATACTAAATCGTCACGGGTAGCCTCATCATCAATCCTGGAAGTCTCACACCTTGATGCTCAACAGGGAGTACGCTATGTCGATGTCCATGTTGATGTTGGCTACTGCCTGCCGATCTAGCCAGCGGACAATAATACCCTACCTAGGTATTTAGTCTTTCCTTGTTCGTGTAGACATAACGAGCTATAGTAGGTCCACGGGGAAACTGATGTATGGATTTACGTACGGACATGGCGAAGTTTGCGAGCGGTGCCAGTGCTCAAGATCCACGGGAACATGAATCACAATATCGGCCGGGGAGATTATCGCGTTGCCAGCGCTTTTCTCTGTACGAATATTGTATTCTCGGACATAAAGTACACGGATGGCCTCTGCAATTGGGCTTCTCTGCGTCGTTCTTAGGTTTTAAGCACTCGGGGTGGAATATCTAGAGTCGTACGACAGTGAGACCGGGATCTTCTGTGATAGCCGCTAAGTTCATGGCTCGTAAACCAGGAGCGGACGACGTCGCGATGCTGCAACATCGTAACGAGGCAACCAGCAAACACAGTATTCGCCTCGGCAATACATAGCGATGAACCACTTCACTAAGCAAAGCATAATCATTCCGTTTTAATACTGGAATAATACATGCATATAACTGAGTTCAGTTTCCACTTTTCCAATTCCAAATAGACGGTCTCAAGCTGCCCCTTAGGAACTCAGCTTATACTTGCCAGACGCCAGAAAACCAAGAACTACTCCTATTCTGCGACATCCCGGCTCACCAGAGTTCGGTCAGCAGCGAAACGCGTCCTGAGCCCGGACTCCGTGCTCGCTAACTACCTAGTCAGTTACAAGCTGACGGTAACCGTCATGTTGTTGCTGAGGACGAGCAGCACAGGCGGGAGGTCGTGGCAGAGGACCTCGATGTCGGACAGGTAGCGCAGGCTGTCGTCCTCGCTCCTGCACGTGCCCTCGGCGGGGATGGGCAGTGTCGAGAGCAGGACGGCGGCACCGCCGTCGCCGCTGTTGCGCCGCATGAGCTCGTTGAGGATCAGGTGCTGCGCGCGGCTCGGCAGGTCGTTGAACGAGAGCGGCAGGCCCTGCGTCGAGTAGCTCGAGCCGTCGCCCTCATCGCTGTGGCGCCGTGTGCCCGAGAAGCGGTACGACTCCAGCAGCTCCGGTATGTCCAGGTGCACGTCTCCGGTTGACGAGGTCGATTCGCTAACACCGCCGCCACCACCATCGCGGGCGGCTGAGTTCCGCCGGGACCTCAGCGGTGTCCTAGGCGTCTGTGCTTTCCCCTCGCGCTCCGCGAACGTAAGTCTGGGCCCGGCCCCCTCTTCGTCCTCGATCCTGGTCTCGGGTACGGGACGGCTTGGGAACTTCCTCATCGAGGAGTTTCGAGAGAGCTGCGGACGTTCTGTCTTCGCGGCGGCGCTTGAGCTCCCGGGCTCCGAGAACTGGAGCCTAGGCCCTGATTCTTCTTCTATCATGATTTTCGTATCGGGAGTCAGGTTACTAGTAAAGCGGCTGGCGGAAGAATGCCTGGACAGTGGCGGCCGGGAAGGTGCTGCAGCTGGGGGCGCTGTTTCTATAGCACTTGTCTCGCCCAACTCTGCGACCGTCCCCAACAGTGGCATGCTGCTTGCTGTACGCCTGGGAGGATCTAGAGGCGTCGGTGCAGGTCGTCTCTCAACGGGCGGCTGTGTGGATTCGGAGCTTATTGTTCCGTACCCTGACGGAGTAGTTGCACGCGAGCGGGTCGGATGATTACGCATGAGAGGTGCCGATTCTGTTAGACTCGGCTGTCTCATCATTCTATCCCCGACGCTCTTTCTGCGATGAGTAAGGGCGGAGAGGCTCTGTCTTCCTGATATGTTAGAATCCTCAGAACTACGCCCGCTTGCTAGACTCGCGACATCATTGAAATCGGCATCCGACGAAGACGACGAGTCGCTGCCGTCGTCACTAGAGTATGCTGAACCCGCTTGATCCGTATCAGGGAAGGCCGCGGGGCTCAGACGATGGGTATGAATGCCAAAGTTGACACCTAGTTTCGAGATTCTAGAGACTGTGGGATTCTTTGGTAACTCCAACAGGTGCTGAACGCTAAATCGCCTAGGAGAACTGTCTTCGTTGTCATGGTGGGGATCAGAGTTTCGACGCCTTGTCTCTTCAAGCATGGCCCCCAAAGAAGCCAACTCCTGCGATCGACAGATCTCGGCTGCTTCGTTCCTCAGACACTGTAGTTCCTTCCACCACTCATCATCTTTGAGTAGCTCATTGACGATGTACGTTGTATCCGAACGGCTAGTATCACCATTAACGATATACTCGTACGTTGGCAACTGCCCCGACGCAAGCGCAAACACAAGTATTTGCGCTTCGATTCTTAGCTTCTCCAGCAGGGCCTTGAGTCTTCTCCTTTCGTCTTCTATTTCGCTTTCGTACTCCACGAAGACTAAGACACGGAGGCGAAACGCCTTCTTCCATGCTGGAACACTGAATAAAACGTAACCAAGTTGGAGGATCAACGTATCTAATTAAAGATGTTAGTAACCAGAATGAGACGAGTCCGTTTGCGAGACCTACATGTATCAAAATTGCTTGTCAACACACTCTTGTTGCCACTTGTGATCTCTGCCGATATCTGAATCGGCCAAAGGTCGATGAACTTCTTAGTGTTGCCCCCATCGCGCCGTGGCGTTTCCAGAGCCTGAAAGCCTTTACCGACAGCAACGTTGAGACGATGTCGCAGTGCAAGGTCCTCTAGGATCGTCATATAGCTTGTAGGCGATAACATGCCCTCCGTCCGCATCGCATCTGTGGGAAGGAAACCCTCTAAGAGCTGAGCCGAAGTATTTCCACGGCGTCGCCGGGTGGGCTTGCCTTCTGCCTTCTGCGGGACTCGGGGTGTCGTAGGAGTGCTAGGAACGTCCGGCACATGGCCAGGCCATGATCTTCGCAGCTCATCCATATTGTAGAACCCCAAGACCGCAATATTGGGCCTCATGCCGCCGAGGCCGGCAGAGAGGATCAAATTCCGCACGCCCCACTCGATGCTTGGTGACATTGTCAGCTGGACAAAAGCCTTGATCCTGGAATATTCCGATATGTATCTACTCCAGGCGGATTGCTGCAGCTTTGCCTCGTCGATTCCCGATATAAAATCCTCTGTCACAATGACATGTCCCAAAATGTAGAGAGCTCCCTTCTTCATGGAATTGCAAAATTGGATCAGGCGAGTGTGGTGCCGGGGGTCGTTGATCAGGAGTATGATCTGCGGTCTCCAGAACTTGATGTGCTCGGGCTTCAATCGCAGCAAATACTTTCGGACCTGGTGGTATATCAAGTTCTGGGAGACGTCTCCCCAGTGCTTCGGTGGGCTAGTGTAATGTATCAAGAGGAACAGGAGGACCAGCAGCGATATAGCGGATGCTGCATAAGTCTCATCAATGAAGAACATTGCGGCGGCGGAAAGTACGCTGCCCAAGAGAGCAGTTTGCCAACTAAAGAAGTGGAAAGCCGGGCGGAAGTTAGGGGCAGACCCAATTTTGAGTTGGAAGCAGGCTAGGTTCATGACAAAGAATGTCATCTGTTAAGCTTTAGCAACGACGGTCTTGATCTCGATCGAGTTCTCACAATCATACCTGATAACCCATCGAGATGAGTGTTGCGATCTGATTCAGGTCGGCAAACAACGCCAGCTGCGCAATGCCGTAGGTGACGAGCACTGCAACTATCGGCTCATCGCCACCCTTAGTCCCCTGCCCGAAGACTGCAAGGCCTGGTAGGAGCTTATCCCTAGCCAAGGCCTGAAGCAGTTTAGCAGCACCAACAATACCCATCACGGCCGAGAAAAACGTTGTGGCGCACTCCCCAGCGAGTATCAATGGCGAATAAACGCTAGTTGTAAAGATGACATTCGTATGTCGAACGAAAGAAGCATGTGTTATGCTAGATGCCATAGATATTATCACTACCAGATAAAGAATGAAGGTAGATAACATCGCCCAAATAGTGCCTTTAGGAATCGCCTTGCTGGGGTTTCGCAAATCGCCCGACATGGACGCTCCAGCAAAGATACCGGAAGTGGCAGGAAAGAGGACACCGAACATCTCCCTAAAAGTCTGTAAGCCTCTGTAGGCTTGCCCCGAAGCGTGCGGATACAGATTCGAACTTAGGGTACGTAGGCTGGGACCGGTGAGCTCAACGCCGATGTCCGGATCACTGAAAGGATGCTTCGTGAGCATCGAAACCGGTATGCTGAGAGTTGCGATGACCAGGACGACGAGGAGGCCATTGCTCGCCTTGGCAAATATGGCGCTCCCCGCGAGAGAGAGGGCAGTGCAAACGACAAGAGCACAGGTTTGCATAGCGTAACCTTCCCAGAAGCCATGAGGGATCAGAGCCCCGAGATTGAGCTTGAGGCAATCTATGAGACCCACGACGTTGAGGGAGGTGTTCAAAGCCTGCGAGAGATAGAAGAGAACCCCGATGGAGCCTCCAAATTCGGGCCCGAGAGACCTTGAGATCAAGTAGTAGGCACCGCCGCCCTTGACCTCTCCATTGGACGCTATGGCCGACAACGAGAGCGTCGTGATAAAGTCCACAAAGTATGCTATGACGAGTAGTCCTAATACGACCGTTTAGACATCCGCCGATACGCCCGCAACGGACTGTACAACCTACCAAGGATTCCAGAGAGACCAACGAGACCAAGAATGGAGCCGAATCGGAGGAACATAAGGATGCTGATGATATTCAGTACCACGGGTATATAGACGCCCGAGACGACACCCAGCTTGGTCTTCTGACCAGGCATTGCCGAACTCATGGCGCCCGTTTTGTCACTCCGAGTTCCTGGTGCCATGATGGCATACGAGACCAACCTGCTGTCATCGGCTGCCGCCTTGACTGCCTGTCTTGAACACCCTTAGAAGCGAGGACAATGGGATGAATTCGGGCGTGTATAGCAATTGTCCGTCGAGGTGCTAAGATAAAGTTCCCAGATTTCCTAGTTTCCCTTGCTCCCGAGCCGCCAGGCGAGATAGGGAATTCTGGCGAGTATAGCATGTTTCATTACCCCTCTCGGGACCCTGAAAGCCTGGGGGACGTCAATGAGATCGAAGATCTTTGTGGGATCTCGGGCGATACAAAAATAGCCAAGATGGCTAATGCAACCTCGGAGAACTAAAGTGTGCTATTACGGTACATAGAATAGCAAGGCATCATGCCGTGGAAGCAGAGCTAACGTTAGTGGACAAGGAGCTCGCCTGGGGAGCCATACATGCGTAGTCTAGGATGCATAAGTAACCAGTTAAAATGTATCTGGTAACCAGAGGGAGAACACTAGATTTGGAGTTGGACTGCAACTACGTCATACCAGTACTGTATCTGTATGTAGGGGGTCATGGTTGGTAAAAAGCCACATCGGGTGGACCTCTTGTTGCATGTGATACTGAGTATCAGGCCAAATATTAACATCCCTATCAGGTACCATCTAGCGTCAGGTGTACTGTCGTTGGTATACTGAACTTCTGATTCATGTAAATGTTCGAAACGGTTAGTAATAGAAAATGCCTTCCTAGGATGTTCAGCCACAAACATCCAGGAGAACGGATCATATCAAACAAGGAGTAGGAATATTGATTTCTGAGCTTATCCTCTCAAAACAATATTTCTTGCACTTTGCTCTACCTCTGTTCGTCTAATGTCGTTTATACACGTAATACACAAGGAAAAGAATAGCTTGCAGCTATGCAATTAAGAAGGCGCCGAGGTGAAGCTGGCATGTATCTACATAGTAGGGTCTTTCAAAGTGGAGATATGCACTTGTCCATGCTAAGTACTGTACTAGTATTAGGAGCCAAAGCCTCCACTTGTAGGTAAGGGTTGTGCCTCGGACAATCGGGATTAAGAACCAACAGTGGTGGCTCCCGTTATCGCAGCACCTAAGCGCCAATCAGAGGCTCACGGAAGGGGCTGAGAAATCACGCTGGAACTTATTGCAGGCAGGTGACTGATAGGGCAGATGAAGGTCAGCATCTCGTGTGCACCCGTGCTGCTGCTCCTGATCCTTCTCAAGAGAACTCCAACTCAAGAGCGGTCAATAAGAATAAGTTCAAACGATATACATACCCATCCTGCTTAAACTTCTATATTCATCGGTTCTTTGTGCATCTCATCTTCTGAGTAGTCATTGTCCAATTCTATGCTAGATATACTATCGTCTCTCCCTTTTGTGTTCTTTCTTCTCTTGAACATCTCCACCTGTGGAGTTAGCTACCCTGGGATTGATAAGGGTTCTCATCCTGCGCAACTAATGGAATAGACATTTAAGGCACGAGGCAGAGTAGATGGGAATCGATTTTCGGTAGAACTATAACTTAGGCGGTACAATGGCAAGTTCCGATCAAGAAACGAACTCGGCTCCTCTGGTCGCGGCCGGACAGCTCTCATCGTCACCTTCTTCCTTACGGGGCCGTACATACGGAACTTCGGTGCCTCGCGCCGAATTCACTGCTCGACTAGCCTCGCCTGTTCCAGGAAATCCTGTCGGCACATCGTCGCCGTTGCGGTCGGCCTCGCCCAATCCAATAGAAGGATCCAACTCTGGCAGGCTAAGCCCTCTGCCGGGGCCTGGTCAGAGTATACCGGGTCCCGGGAGGTCGGCTCTCGCTGCGGCTCTGTCGAGCTCTGTAGGGACGTCACCACCTCGTCATGGCACTCCTGCACGGCCCGCCTCGCCCGCGACTATGACCTCGCAGCCACAGCCGTCCACAACGCCGCCGACCTACGGTTCCTTCGAAACGAAGTCAAGATCAGCTGCCTACGAAGATCCCGAAATAGTCAAACGACATTTGGTCCGGCCCGTCGACGCGCCCGACTCTAACGCGGGATCGAATTGTGATTTGGCGAAGGGGAAACAAGTCGGGGAGGTTAGCGGTGGGAGACAAGATGACGATGAGTTCTCTAGTCTCCGGCTACAAGGAGGAGACATTACGCGTCAGATATATAGATGGACGGAGGATGCAGATGACCGCCGCCGAACTCAGAGAAGTAAGAGTTTCAGTGCTCCTGAAGGTGAGCCCGAGAACGAGATCCTCGACATCAACTCCATCAAGGCGCCTGGCGGTTTCAGGCGCAACTACCTAAGAAGAGCGGCCCATGACCCATCCATAAACCCCCATACACTGGAGGCTGGTGGGGGTCTCCCCAGAGGGAGACATGCGCCTCAGCTGTTCACCAGCAGCTTCTTGGAGTTTCTTACGCTATATGGCCACTTCGCTGGTGAGGAGCTTGAGGAGGACGACGAAGCTCTGTTGCCGGGAGAATATTTCACTTCCGGAAGTGAAGACGAGGAGGACATGTACGACAGCGATGAGGACAGGGAGCCAATGGAAGACAGCGCCTTGCTTACACCTTCGAAGCGCAAGAGGAGAAGAAAGGCTCGAGGAGGGAGTGGCACCAATACCCCGTTCAATACCGCACTACTTCTACTGAAGTCATTCGTGGGAACAGGTGTTCTCTTCTTGCCACGTGCCTACTTGAACGGCGGTATGGTTTTCAGCAACCTGGTCCTCTTGGGAGTCGCGGCCCTCAGCTACTACTGCTTCGTTTTGCTCGTGACCACTCGACTGAAAGTGGTAGGGTCATTTGGCGACATGGGCGGAATCCTCTACGGAAAATGGCTTAGGAATTTGATTCTGGGCTCAGTCGTCATCAGTCAGATTGGGTTCGTTGCTGCATACATCGTTTTCACGGCGGAGAACCTGCAAGCATTCATCCTTGCCGTCACAAATTGCGAGAAGTACATCCAGATCACGTGGCTTATCTTGTTGCAAATGGTCATCTTCCTACCGTTCTCTCTTTTCCGCGACATCGGCAAGCTCGGATTCACGGCTCTGATTGCCGACGCCTTCATATTGATCGGCCTCGCGTACCTTTTCTACTACGACGTTCTCACACTGAGTACCAAAGGTTTGGCAGACATCATCCAGTTCAACCAAAAGGACTGGACGCTCTTTATCGGGACCGCCATCTTCACTTTCGAGGGAATTGGCCTCATCATTCCGATTCAGGAGTCCATGAAGACGCCGTCTAAGTTCCCAAAGGTCATGTTTTATGTCATGATCATTATCACCATCCTCTTCGTTACCATGGGTGCCGTTTCCTACGCGGCTTATGGGTCAAAGACCGAGACCGTCGTTCTGCTCAATCTGCCGCAGGACGACAAGCTCGTCAATGGCGTCCAACTTCTCTACTCGCTGGCGATCCTCCTATCGACTCCGCTGCAGATTTTCCCAGCTATCCGCATCATGGAGAATGCTCTTTTCACAAAAAGCGGGAAGTACAACCCATATATCAAGTGGCAAAAGAACGGCTTCCGGTTCCTTATGGTCTTCCTTTGCGCGCTTATTGCTTGGGGAGGCGCGGACGACTTGGACAAGTTCGTCGCGCTCGTCGGTAACTTTGCCTGCATTCCCCTCGTGTATATTTACCCGGTAAGCTAAGTCTCATCTCTGCCGGTGTGCCACAAACTAACCATCCTTTTATAGCCGATGCTTCATTACAGGGGCGTAGCAAGAACTAAGTTCTGGAAGGTGTCGGATATTCTGCTTTGCATCTTTGGTATCATTGCCATGGCGTACACCACAAGCTTAACGGTAATTAGCTGGGCGAGTGGTTCATCTGGCAAGCTACCCAAATACTGCGACACAACCCATCTATAATCTCTTGGAGTTTTGGATGTGTTGTAGGCGGCTTCTACATTTTGTAACATTGTCATACAAAGCATTTTTGTAGAACATTGCATAGAGGAGGTGTTGGAATAGTGTGCTTGTACATAGGATAGATTGCCTACATTCAGCTTGCATACAGCGTGCTCGGATTAATCGAATCATTTAATTCACAGAGACCCCTGAATGGCTACAGGTGAATGGTGTTCTAGTCCTGCAACTTCATTATCTCGTGTCATTATCGGACAATGAGAAAGCAGGAATCATGAACATTGAAGAACGCCAATTGGCTAGGAAGGCTCCACCGGAGTTTAGCCGGTGAAGGTAACTCAGACGCATATGCATACGAAGTTTCCTGAAAGAGCCTCCCTTCATTCATTCTCTCTTTGCATCGACATCATCAAAAGTGACCGTTGCCCATGTGCTCCTTCTCGTTGTTACCCTCCGTGTCACTTGGATATTAGGAAAAAAGCAATCAATTAGCTTCCTCCATTTGCTTTGCTCGTTCCGCCAGCAGCGAACATTACCGTGTCTATCCACTCCGTTGTAGTCCGGATCGAGGTCGTGTCTGTAAGAGGGTAGACAGGCTGTTAGAATCGACAGAATGAACGCACCAGATCGGTTGGTTCCCCTCTTCCTTCAAATAAGCCCTCAGTTTTGTCTTGTGCGGGTGAATCAAGAGGAAAGCGGCGCCCTTTGCGGCACTATTCTTCTGATCGAATGTGCATGTGGTTGGGACGCTGCTATCAGCTGTTGGCAAAGGGAGGGTCTAGGTCATCAAGAACAGGGGATGGGCATCGAAAATGTTGGTGGAAGTGTTCCAAGTTTGGGATTGGGTTTTCGACGGGAAGGAACGAGAGCTCTGTTGCGGTCTTGCACATGACCACCCTCTCTCTTTGGCGCAATCGATGAGCTACAACCTCTCGCCGCACAACATCCGCCATTTTAACTGCACCAAATTAAGAAAACAATCGCACCTGCAAGATGGTCAATCAGAGACACGATAACCGGCCCGAAACTGCGTTCGGCTTTGCTTTTCTCTGATAGGTTTAACCGCTGTGCTAACGTGACTTGTAGCTTCGAGCTCTTCCTCGTGGATGAGGCGGCGGGTGAGAAGAAGATCACCGAGAAGCCGTTTGCGGGTATGAATCGTCTGGCACCCCTCACCTGATCCGGTGCTGATGGCAGAAAGGCATGTCCAACACGTCCGACTTCATCCTGCTCAAGGAAGACCACACCCTGGGCAACCTCCTGAGCGAGCACCTCAAGCAGGCGCCCCACGTCCTGATGGCTGGATACAAGGGTAATCTCACTTTCACCTAACGTTGATATGAGGAAGTTGTATGTCTTAACAATTTACAGTGGCCCACCCTAACGTGCCCGAGGTCATGATTCGCGTCCAGACGGACGGTACCATCACGCCTCGGGAGGTCATGATCGACGTGTGCAAGCAACTCGTCGCTGCATATGGCCAGCTCGGTCGAGAGTTCACTCGAGAGTACGAGCTGCGCCGCATGGCGGATACCGGACACCAGGAGAACGGCACGAATGGTGGGGTCTAGCTTATGTGTTTCTCAGTTGTTTTGCAGAAGACATTTGATATCCCCGGTAATGTGTTGTGTTCGAGGGAAAGGGCATGGTCATAAACAGGCGTCTTGGTTTCTGGGTTGTGGTCTACGATGAATAGTTTGACCCTTCATATCTGCATTTTGGCGGCGTAATTCATCCCGAATTGACTGGACCATTGATGGTGCTTGCTTTTCGCACCCTGAAATCCATACTTCTATTAAGTGACCATGACAACTTGGGTGCATTCTCAGCACTGCCCTTTCCGTCCAAGCTGACGTCTGTCTCTGAATTTGGCAACCTTTATACTAGACGATCTCCAGTGACCTTCATCATCATCACGTAGCTACCGGGCCCTCTCCTCCCGGTATCAACTGTAATTTTTGAGATTAGCCGACTATCCCCCACGACAAAATCGAAAATACATACCATGCAGATGTTGTTGCCGTTCAGCAGGATCTTGGAGAGCTTGGAGTGGTTTCCCGAGTAATCACTGCAAAGTCCGTCAGAACATAGCCATAGTCACCCCGACATCCCGATGTCTTTGAGGGAAACCACTAGTACTTACAATTCCGTCACGTCCTCGAGCACCATGTCTGGCCGAGCGCGTGCTGTTAGCATCTTCGTCCAAGAGACTGAACACGTGGAAAGGTGCTACTCACTGACGTAGTCATCGAATCCCAGCAGCGTCCCGCTGAATTCTACCACCGGAGTTGGTAGTTAGCCACCCTGCTCTCTTCTGCCCCTCAATGGCTGTAGGGGCACGCATGATAGATGGATGGATGGATGGATGGATAGATAGATATACCCTTGTCGCCCTTCATAACGACCCATATCCTTGATCCGACACACTTGTCGATGAGTTCTGTGTCGGGTTAGTGTCTAGTCTACAGTCGACTGGGGGATCCGGTGCATACCTAGAGGGAGAAGTTGGGACGCCATCGTGGACGATAATCTCGGGCTAGCCGTACTTCCGAAGCAACCCGATCAACCCGGCGAATGTCAGACGTCTTCTGCTGCGCCCTTATTACGAAGAAATTTAATTTATCAATTTGGCTGGAATTGCTGTTACAATATCTCCTGGTCGCCGCTTGCATGCGGAACCGTTATAAGGTTTAAGGTTGAATTATTGATGCCGGTCACCTGATTTCGCGACTGGCTGTTTTTTTGGCTGACTAAGCTAGTTCGGTGCCCGGCGGTATGGAATCAATTAACGTTAACGGCATTCGTTCACCTTTCAACCCCCCCATATATCGATTTCGAGCTGCGCGCGTCTGCCTGGACTAGACCCGACCTACGACCTGCGTGCACCTCCGTTGTCAACATGGAGCAATGGTGTCCGTCCATTGCTCGTCCCTGAAATGCAAATGAGGTTTTTTCTCAGTAATGGGCATGTTTATCCCTATATAAATACCCCAAAATCTCCCAATGTTTCACTCAAGTTGGTCTCTACTAGGTGAGTTTCCCCAGAAGACGAGCTTCGGCGTGCTGAGGAAAAATATCTATACTCATGAGAACATATCTCAGGACATACATACGGTGTCCTCCTCGTCTATCGCTTGCCATGATCGCCCCGTCGCCGCCTAAAAGCCAGGCATGGGATCCTCTGCTGGGTGTCTCCTTCTCGCCAGCGCTGCGATTATCGGAGTCCCCAGCGCAGGTGGCGCTTACGTTGAATACGAGGGCGATCACAACAAACAGTCATGCGGTCGAGCCCGACGCGGCAACCTATCAACCTCTTTTGCCGGAATTAGCGGGTAGGCGCCGAAAAACACCGGAGCCTCAAATTCGAGAGCGCCATGTATCCACAAATAGTAGTGGTACAACCGCGGGGAAGGCGAGTGAGAGAGTTGAGACAGAACAAAAAGCGGTTGAATCCGGGCCTCCACCAGCTGTATTGAACTTCGAGATGGACGAAGAAACGTTCTACGCTGCAAAGAACGCCACGCCTGAAGCTCTCGAGTCCTACTGGTCTTACACACAATACCGAGGGCCGTCCGTGGATGGCAAGCCGGCAAAGGTCAAAGTCCATTACTGTCGGAGCAAACATACGATGGAAAGAGTTTGCGAGCAATACTTCATGGGTGAGAAGATCCTCGGCTTCGACCTGGAGTGGGCTTTCGACTGCAATAAGTCGCATGGCATTCGGAGGAATGTCTCTCTGATCCAACTGGCGAGTCCCAGTCGCATTGCTCTCTTTCACTTAGCTCTCTTCCCTGAAAATGACGGCTTCGTTGCTCCGTCCTTCAAGAAAATCATGGAAGATCCGTGCGTGACGAAGGTCGGTGTGGCCATCAAGGGTGATGCGACCAGAGTGCGCAATTGGATGGGGATCGACACGAAGGGTCTCATGGAACTGAGCCACCTGTACAGACTTGTCACCTTCTCTCCGACTAAGCAATACGAGAACATCAACAGGAGGCTTGTCCCGCTAGCGACGCAAGTTAAAGAATTTCTCGGCCTCCCCTTGTTCAAGGGCCAGAATGTCCGCTCAAGCGACTGGACGAAGCCTCTGAGCATGCAGCAGATAACATGTGAGTCTCCGGCCCTGTACCTGGCTCTACGTCTCCAAGATGATCTTACCTGTTCAAGACTCCGCATCTGACGCATATGCTGGATTGCATCTATTTGCGACGTTGGACTACCATCGGAAGCAACTTGATCCTTGCCCGCCAATGCCATATCACGCCGAGTTCAATCTACCAATTCGTTTGGCAGAGGACACTGAGCTGGACTCCAATGATGAGCCTGCTCAGGCACCCGAAGAGGCGCTTGCTGCCTCGACTACGTCTGGCAATTACGTGGCTTCCGTTTTGGAGAGTATCAAGATAGAGGATGTTGATCCTCCGGACGAGAAGCAAAAAACTCGCCGGAATAGAGCGACCGTTAAGCAACCTCCGGCGGAAAAACATCCACTTGTGGAGGCCGCCGAAGACAGAGCAGCCTGCTATCGAAACGCGCACCCTGACGCCCGCGCCAGTTTGGCTGAACTTAAAGCATACTATCTCTGGTATAGTCACGATCTCACTCCCAAAGAGGTAGCACGCCTGTTGCGGGATCCGCCGTTGCAGGAGTCGACGGTCGTCGGTTATATCCTTAACGCCCTCGCCCGCGAAAAGCTGGCCTACAACCGGGATAAGGTACAGTACGAGCTCGCAAGCGCAATGCCGATTCTGCACCCAAAAAAACGGTCATTAGTAGCCGTCGTTCTCAAGGAGGAAGGTGACATTGTCGAGTCGCCGCCTAATGAAGAGGCGTAAATGTGGCCTGTGGTATAGACGCTTGTATGATGCTCGGCCCGACACCTAGAACCAGTCCATGGGACATTATGTATCATATTGAAGTTGCTTGCATGGGGCTGCATTCAACTATCTCTACCACTGCACGCCCCCGCATATATCTTCACCCATACCCACCATACGGACCAGACAGACACAAAATCTGGGGTTGTTCAGCCTAAAGGGGTATCATTGACGAGTTTTGTCTCATGCACGTCTTCATTCATTGTTCTAAGGCAGTCGATCAGGAATTTTAACATGAAACTTTTCAGCACACAGGACATTATCCTCCTGAGCCAGTCGTGCCTCTTCCAACTTCCCGACCCGCTCAAGGAGATCCTCAAATGACTACCGTAATAGAGTGGATCAAATGCCGTCAGCATCCGGAGCAGAATCCGTGATCTCCAAGACCTTCTTGGCCGGCTCTTCCGCCTTCTCCAGGTCGTTGGCGTTCATCAAAGAGCGGAGCGTCGCCTTCTACACGTAGAACTTGGGGTAGATGCCGAGTATCGCGGCTGTGGGTACTGCAGCAGCCTGTCCTTCAGATAGCTCGGGAAGTTGTACAACTCCCTCAACGTCCTCTCCCCGCAACCGCGCTTCCCCTTCTGTTGCATGATCCGCGTGGCCGTCGACAAGGCGATGAAGGCGGCAATGCTGAGGTACCAGACGCGCGTCTCCTGGCAGCTGTGCACCAGCTCGGTTATGCCCTCGGGCTTGGCGCACTGCCCCAGCAGCTCGGAGCTGCGGGTGAACTCCCAGATACCCGGGGCCACGAGACCTTCACGTCGGGACTGTTGTTGTTGTTGCCCCTCGCCGCCGCCGCGCAGGTCCTCCAGCCCGGCTTCGACGCCGTCGACGAGGCGCTTGAACTTCTCCTCCTGGTCTTGAACATCCTTGAACAAAAACGGTCTCCCCATATATTGTGCCACAATATAACGGTGCCTTGGTTTGGAATGGGCGAATCACGTAGTCCCGGCAGTCAGCAGGCAGGGGTTTCCCCCTGGCTAGCGTTCAGCCTTACGGGAACTGCGGGGTGGAGTGGGGCCGACTGGGCGTGGGGCAAGGGTGTCCGCTAACGGGAACGGGCCGCCGTGGATCTCCAGTTGACCCCCATAGGCCTCCCCAGAACCCACGACACACAATGACGCTAAACTCTAGGGGGATCAATTGGCCCTGGCTAAGCCACTGGGAAGCCGAGCGCATATGCATCTCTTGCTGATAGACGGGTCAATCAGGAGTTGCGAGGACCTATCTACCTCTGAAAGCTATATTCCTTATGTGACCGTGGCAGGGTGTAATGTAGGCCGCCCTGCATCATCCTCATTGAGAAATGCTTAGCGGGAGGGTCCGATCCTTATTGGCGGACTCCTAACCTCCTCGCGTCTTCAGTGTTCACGACTTCGTCTCATTAATCAAATCCCTAATGGTGCTTCTTGCGAAGCTTATTGGGTGAAATCGAAATTGGCGTCGCATCCCCGTAGAAGAAAGAACGGGAGTTTTACGCGGTCGTCACTCTCAATAACTTCTGGACTGTCATATGTACGAATTCGATACCCTTTGGCATCTTCCCCATCTGTGGCTCCTTCCGCACGCTACGTATGGTACATATTGGGAGCGACCCCGGTCGGCCAGGAACAGGTAGACGCGGCTTACCACTTACTCGCGGTCGTTCGAGGCAAAGGTTTTGTGAGAGCTAAGGTGTTGATTCTCCGTTTGATCTGGGAAAGCGGAATATGCATCCAAGCAAATGCGTCCCTCCAGATACGGCAGGGACGGGGCCCACACAGGCAATCTGTATATAGAGTACACTCAACCCCTTGTCTTATTGTGGGAGGAGCCCGGCGGTATTTATGGAGCTCGTGGGTTGATTATCACCAGTTGTCTCTTGTACTGAGTTATCTAACAGCTAAGCAATTGGATTAGGAATCCAGGTAGGCAGGTACATGATCTATCGGAAACAGATCTCGGAAAGTTACAGGACCCTCCAACAATAAAACAAGGGGTCGGGTATATTAGAGACGTAAACGGTATCCACATGCTGGCATGCCTACCCACCCGCCCGGCTAACTAGATAGGTGCTTGTATGGTTACACAGAACCGTTGCGCACCTAGGAGACATACAGCGGCCTGTTCGTGGAAGTTTATCTAATTGCCGCCGGGCTATAATGGAAGGAATGCATACGCCCAGGCAGACGTATAAAGGAGGTCTGGGCGACAATAGACAAACCGCCTAGCGCTTGTTACATATGGCGGATCGACTTACCAGTCGTTGCACAGTCCTGTGGTCAGCGTCCCCTCGTCACCTGGCGTTTAGGGTATGTCCTATAGACAAGAGGCTACAGACACCTACGCCAAACTCCGTCGGCATGTAAGGCTAAAATCTAGGCATAGGCCAGGTCAGGAGTGGTTTTCAGTTGGCAGAATCAAAACCACAGCAGCAGCAGTGGCAGCAGCCGGCCAGAACCCAGGCGATCCTGCAACTGATGCAACCCGGTCCGTTAAGCTTTAAGCCGGTCCGCTGATCTAATCGGGCTTGTTCCGTACCTTATCCACTTCCGCGGAAGATGGGTAGATGGAGCTAATGGTAGATGGAGGATAACGGCGCGCTCGCTCGCGCACGTCACCTAAGAGCCCAGACCCCTTTTAAAACAATGGCGAGATCCCCGCCCATACCGGTCTCATGGGTGGATTATGGTCAAGGCAACTACTTATTCGCAGTCTTCTAACTCAGGTTCATTGCGGAAGACCTCATCTGCCTGTGTTCGATAGAGCGGCGAGTAAGCGCGCCAGAGAGGCGGCTATACATGACACAAATGCATGTAGCAGTAGACGAAATGCGACCAGTGACCTTTGGTGACTGGCAACACCCGTGTCTTTACGTTGCCATATCGCGGTAGGCCCTAATACTCCAGTAGAGCCCTAAAACTTCTAGAGTATGGGGTGTGTCCTAACATTCCTAGAACCTAGTGCTACACCCCCTCATCCCCTCCCGTGCGCCTGACCCACGAGACACAAGCTCTCAGAAGTCGGATAGACGTGACCGATGAGATGAGACGAGCGTGGTGAGAACCCGCAACCAGGCAGTCAGCCACTTATACAGAACAGTGAAGGTATGCGTAACGCTGTGGTGGGTGAGTGGAACACGCCACACGTGGCCATTCCGCAGATGTCGGATTACATGCAGACACGTTGGATAATAACTGGGGGCTTTCTGTTAAGGCACGCTAGAGCCGGAGCTGTATGTCTTCTACAGTAGATATGTGCCTAGGCCGGGGGAAGAGCTCGCCTTCAAACTCGTTGGGGAACGGCTTGAGCGGCCAGGAGCACGGAGATAGGAGGTAGCTGTGGAAATAGGGGGACAGGGGGACCAGCCGCGAGGCCAGGGGGGTTTTATTCCGGGGCATTTCCCCTGGGACTAGGGGGGGCTTTTTACCTACTCACCCCTAGACTAATAATAGTAAGCTGCATTGTCGAGCACATGGCCTCGAAAGCTTCTATGCAATGAGCCCCCTTCAATTTGGGGCGCTTATTGGGTACATTTCCCGCTCGACCTTGGCATAAGGGGCATGGAGAACATGGCCGCCTTTTCACTAGCTATATTGGAGATATTAGGTATATCACATTCCAAAACGCCGACGCAGGCAGAGAGGTAAGCGTAGAGGGATAAGCTGCGGGCTCACCTTCGTCCAAGAGGGAGGAGGATGGTGTAAAGAATGCGATCTGATCTCCCATCGAACCGTCCTGCACTCGACAAACAGGTTGGAAGGCGAGGGCGTACGTGTAATGCTTGGTCGAGGGGAGTGAATACCATAGCAACTAAGTGGTTAGGTTGGGTCTGCTAGCCGCAGGTGGTAGCGATGGAACTGTCTCCGCGAATACTTTCTGGGGCTCCTTGCTTTGGTCTGGATCAGTGTAACCCTGCGCCTGACACCCACGCTCTACGTACACGGGGTAACGTTCCGAAAGGCGTCGGTGCTTATCCCAAAACTCCAAAGCTTATTACCTGTAGACGTCTGACAGAACCTCCACCAGAACTTGCTTGAGACGATGAAACCCTGCCCACACGTGGGTAGATCCTACTGAGGTTTAGACATACCGTATTAGCAGCCTGCTCATGAACCGACGACCAACGTTGGACATTCCAACCGTCTTATCCGTAGCAAGTGAACCGGAATCAGCATGACAGGGCCCCTTTAAACATCATTGCATTTGTGTGGGTATACTCGAGCCTGAATAACTCCTATCCATGTGCACTCGCAGAACTTTTCCGATCCCGAAAAAACGCATGATGATACGCGATACTCCAACCCATTAGTCTAGGCTTACTAGTCTACTCCATGCGATCTAAGCCTTCCCAGCCAACGCTGTTACCACTACTGCTGCGCCGCGAGCAGATCCTTGCCCCTGTTGACCTGCACCTGCTTGTCCTCGCCGGCGCTGATGATGCCCCACTGCCTGTCCCAGGCGACGCCGAAGACCTTGGCGCCGCGGCCGGGGACGTCGCTCTTCTTGTTGTTCTTCGCCTTACCACCCTCGCGCTCGATGACGTAGACCGACTCGCCGACGCTGCCGCCGCCCTCGGCCTTGGTGCCGGGGCGTACGCTGCGCAGGTCCCAGATGCGGCAAGTGCCATCGTGTGAGCCAGACACGAGCGCGTAGTCGTGCTCAGGCGAGGCGGCGAGGCAGCCCACCATGTTGCGGTGCCCGCGCAGCGTCATGACCGAGGTCGCGGCCGCCGAGGCGCGCGGGTCCACCAGCGTGATGTGCCGCGCCGACGTGCCCGCCGCCAAGAGCCCGCTCGGCAGCCCGCAGAGCGACAGCAACGGGTGTGCCGTGGTCAGTGTGGACACGACGAGGGACGTCGTTAGGTCGATGGTGCGTATCGTGTGGTCCTGCGACGCCGAGTACGCCACGGTCGCGTCGTGCGGGTGGAATATCGCCGCTGAGGCCGGAGAGGCGTGGATGGACATGAGTGATAGCGGTCCCCTCTGCGGCGCCGACGACAAAATTTTCCTTTTCTTGTTGGCGTTGGCGTTTGCGCCGGGTAGGAGGCTCGTGGGAGCGGCGGGCGCCGAAGACTTGGACGTCGTCCAAAGACCGATGTTTCCGTCGCTGCCGGCAGTCACAATGCGACCCGTGGGCGTATGCACATCTAAAGACTCGATACAAGCTCTGTGGCCGTAGAGTTCTAAAGTCGGTTTTAAGATGCCCGAGAAGTGGTCGTCGGCTTCGGTGTACTTCCATATCCTGACCGTTCGGTCAAGGCCCGCCGATGCGATCTGCGTCGCCGACATGAACTTGGCGCTCTTGACGCTTGCGCTGTGACCGCCTTGGCTACTCGATGGCGACGTAGCGACCACCGAGCCCGAACTGTTCCATATCCTTAGTAATCCATCGTAGGAAGCAGACAGAAGCCTGTCCTGGCCCGTCGCAAACTTCTCCCCCGACCAGATACCTGCGCGCGAGCTCTCCGACAAAACATCCACATCGCTAATCCAGTCGTCGTGTTCGAAGCTCGCCTGGTAGCTTGGCGGCAGCAAACTCCGCACATATTGTAGGGTAAGGGTTGTTTCGTAGGAGAGTCCATTGGCCTTCAGATATTCGTCGAGAGATGTGCGCAGAAAAGCGCCATCGATAAGAAAGTCGAAGGGTATCGGCGTCGAAGTATTGAGCATAGACTCGGAGTTAAGAATCTTAGATAGACCATATCGCTTAAGGTCTAGTATAGCTGTTAGTCTTTTCTTCCCTCGGACTGAAGCGAGAGCTAGGGTAGCGGCAGCGATGCATACCTCCGGGAACGAGCAGCTGTGTTTGACCCTCGGGTAGTTGGAGGTCTGGGGTTGATGTCGTGAGGTTTATCCTAATTTGCTGGGGCTCAGATGGCCCAGGCTGTCCCATAGAATCCATGACGCTGTCGAGTTGCGACGATTATCGCAAGTTTAATATGGCGGGCCGTTCAGAGTAGTTTCTTCTCCAATTGACGAACAGATCGTGGTAATTAGATATATGGCGGAAAAGTTAAGTAAATAATTCGAGTATAGGGGACAGCGACGGCCAGCCAGTAAAATGCGCAAAATTCTAGTATGAAAGTACAGCGGCAGGTTTGGTTTCGGAACAGGTCAGTCCCTCTTAACTTTTACTCTGAAAAGTTTCGACAGCCTTGTCCGGAATCTTCAGCCTTATATGCCCCGCCCAAATATTTGGCCAATGATAGCTCCAGAGGTGTGGCTGAGCAGCAGATCAAAGCCACACCGCCGAGGAAGCAGCAGCCCCACGCCCATTAACGCCAAAAAGCGCGTCCCTTCCCTTATAGACGCGTCTAACTACGTAGCAGCTCCCAACATTAATACGACAGCATCCTAGGTCACACGAACTCATCCGGGCGGATGATCAGACTCCAAAATGGCCGTGTTGGATGACATTCCCGGTAACATGCTCCGGAACCCTTCGTAAGTCAGAATGTGCAATTGGGATTGGTACGAGGCCCGATACTAACCGACAGCTAGGGGCAAGCCGGGACAGGAGCTGGAGAGGGTGGCTTCGAGCTATAAACCCCTCCATTCTTTTAGACTGAACAAGGATAAGTCGTATCAGCAGCAGTTCGCTGATATGTACTTCCTGCGTCTCACAAAGATCAAGCCGGCCGTGGAGCAGATCGCAGCTGAGACCTGGGATGGTACTGTTATCGGCGACGAGCCCGTGAAGCGGGTGGAGCGGGTGCTGGATATTCGACAAGGTGAATTGTGCTGGGTTTCAGGTACTGTCTACATGGACATGTCTCTGAAGCCCAATATTCTAGAGGACGTCTCAAAGGACGTATGTGACGAGCAGCAGCACATCCCCTAGATACGGATCGGGCACAGAATGCTGACATTCAGTAGAGATGGATCTCAGCCCCGATATCGAATAACAAATATTATTCCGGAGACGGCTCGGATGCTGTCACGTTGGAGGACGAGTCGGGTCGGATTCGGCTTGTTGGTGATGCCCTTAAGTCCGTCTTCCTCGTTACGGGCTGTATCATCGCCGTAATGGGCACCGAGAACGCCAACGGCGAGTTGGAGGTCATCGATCTGAAGCTCCCAGATCTCCCACCCCAGCCAGAGCGGTGGTCCCTATCAAAGCCTCCAGCAACGAATGGCACAAGTAAAGCTAAGAAGGAGGACGAAGACGAAGAGATGACTGATTCCCAGTCCAGAGAAAACGGGGGCAAGATTGCCATTGTATCCGGCCTCAGCTTCTCCGGCAACGACGCATCGCACGCCTTAGAACTAAGTCTTCTGCTAGAGTATCTACTGGGTGAGACGCTGGACCCCGCAGCACGGCAGGAGCTATCGCAGATCAGCCGGTTGATCATCGCCGGCAACTCTATGTCTCTAGAGGAGCGGCCGACGGCAGAAGACCAGAAGAAGGCGCACAAGAAGTACGGCTACGACAGCAGCTCCTACAACGCCCTGCCCTCCCAGCTCCTCGACGAGTTCCTCTCCACCCTCCTCCCCACAATACCCGTGACGCTGCTGCCCGGAGCCCAGGATCCTGCAAACGCGAGCTACCCGCAGCAGCCCATACACTCGGCCATGTTCCCGAACTCGCGACAGTACACGGTCTTGCCGACATCGTCGGACGCCGGCTGGTTCGATACCGTGACGAACCCCTGGGAGGGGGAGCTCGACGGGTGGCGGGTGCTGGGGACCGGCGGCCAGAACGTCGAGGACGTCTTCAAGTATGTGGACAGCGACGACCGGCTGGGCATGATGGAGGCGATGTGCAGATGGCGGTGTTGTGCGCCAACCGCGCCGGACACTTTATGTGAGTAACCGCGCGAACCGCGCCCTTTAAGACGGGCCCGCTTGCTAATCGACATAGGGAGCTATCCGTTCCAGGACGACGATCCGTTCGTCATGGAGAATTGTCCGCACCTGTACTTCGTGGGCTGCCAGCCCGAGTTCGGTACGAAGGTCGTTCACGGTCCTCAGGGCCAGTCCATCCGGCTCATCACGGTGCCTTCGTTCTCGGCCACGAAAGAGATAGTGCTGGTGGATTCCGAGACGTTGGAGGTCACGAAAGTCAATATTGCGGCTATATGATGGACCTGCTATGGTGTGCCACAGCGAGGCTGAGAACCTAAATAATGGAGGCTGGAGAATCATTCGGGAGAGCGATCCAAGGAACGATGCCACGATTAACGATGCGCAGATCACACATTACTAACGAGCTTTGCTGACCGTATTAGAGATCAAATATCTACGCGAGCAAATGTGAAGAAATTGAACTAATATACATACATGGCATTGATAAGAAGTCAACCGAAAATGCCGCCATAACCTCATTCCTTCCAAATTCCCCCGTTGCCAATCAAGACCTCCGACTGTCTCTGGCCCCAAATCATGTCAGTTATTGGATTGATGTGATAGGCCGAGAGCCGCCGGTTTTCAAACCATACCCAGAGATTGGGTTGAACACGTCGGTGAGGATAGGCGCAAAGGCGCATTGGTGGGAATGTCTGATAAAACCCGAAGGATTCACTGATACCTATGCTCCGGAATAACAGCAGCGTGAACTTCGCAGTGGCGACGCAAAAGACGCAAGACGAGTGACGAGAAAATCAAGCCTAGATAGCGATGACCGAAGGGCAGAAGCGATGAAACCCTAGTTTAGGGGGGACCTAGGGAACACATCCTAATTTGTCTTCCGGTGGTGCGCGAGTGACGATGGTCCACGGCGAGACCGTGAATCAATCAGTCGAATTGGGACGAAACAGAAAACAGAATGAGCAAATGTGTTCGTCGAAGATCGAAGTTATGGTTAGGTGGAGACTCGTGTGGGTTTGGTTTACATGGAGTCGTCCAACGTTATATTATTCACTTGCGTCCCGGTTAGGGCTCCTCAGATACGGTGCTCTCGAAATCCGTTTGTATCTCTTCTTCGACCTCGTGTGGTTGTGCGGTAGCCACCGTGTCTTCTGCGTCCTCTTCCGCGCCTTCTTCTGTGTCGTCTCCTGCGTCTTCTGCATCTTCCTCCAGGTCTTGTTGTTGGGTTCCCTGTTGTTCAGCGTGCCGAGACGGACCACCGCTCGCCGCGGTCGTCTCTCCGTCTTCACTACGATTGGCAGTAGCGGCGGCCGCAGCAGCTTCTCGAGCGGCCTTTCTTTGCTCCGCCGCAATGCGGTAAGCTCTGAGCTCCGCCACTGCTGACGCGGCTGCCTTGCTCAGTCGGTCGGCTTTTTGAGTCATGCGTATTCTGTCAAGCTTGGTGACCGGTGGTATTGCTCTCGCGCCTTTATCTTTGCTGTGCTGCTTCGTATTAGTCGTCGCGGCTTTCTTGGGAGCGATATTGATGTGGATGTTGGTACGCTTCTTTCTTGCCAGGGCAGCAGTCACAGCGTTACTTTTGCTGAGTATTTCCTCTAGCTCGTCAGCCGGGGGAGGAGTTGACGCGTCTCTGAGTTCGAATTCACTTCTGGTCTCGATCTCGGGGGCCTCGTCCTCCAGCCACTGCTCCGTGAGCCGCTTCCTCGACATTAGCCGTCTCCCGGGCTGGGGCGTGGGAGAGGCGATGACGGATTCTGGGCGATCGTCACCCAACCGCTGCTCCTCGAAAACCGGCTCCTCCTCCCGTTGGATCACAGTCCAGAATCTACGACGGCGGACCGCCTCCTCCGGGTCCAGAGCCAGCAGCTGCAGATTGTAGGGCAAAGAATTAAGCCGGGCCTCGGCCTTCGCAGCGTTCTTCTTCCGCGTGTTCATCATCACCTGATCGCCGGCCGCGGGGTCGTCGCCACGATTCTTGTTGTACTTCTGGCTGGCGTAATATCGCATGTCGATCCAGCCCTCGAATAGCCGCGCGGTCCGGTCCGTCGCGAGGACGCGTATGTACTGCACGTTGATCTTCTTGAGAGCCGAGAGGACCCTGGAGCCGTCGCCGCTGAAGAAGTTGCAGATGGGTACGTGCAGCGGGTCGCCGCCGTTGCTGAGGTCCAGCGCCGTCAGCGCCGGCACCTCGATAGTAATAGTGCGCAGGGTGGCGGGGATGGCGAGCCCGCCCTCGAACTTGGTCACGGCCTTGATGAAGTTGTCGCGGTACTCGCGACCGCACATGCGGTTGGCCTCGACGACGACCTTGACGCGGCGGATCAGGTGGCCGTACCGGTCGACGGGGATCACGCTGTTGCCGTAGACGCCGCGCAGCACGGGTCGCGTCGCCGGGTGGGCGTCGGACGGGTCGCGGATCAGGTACAGGAACGTGTTCTCGCCGTACAGGATCCGCGTGCCCTGCAGCCGCAGCACCTCGCACGTGCGCAGCAGCGCGAGCCCGGCGGCGAGCCGGGGGCGCTGCCGCGGGAACACCAGCGTCCACCCCCGCAGCACCCGGATGTCCCGCGGCCACACCAGCACCTGCCGGAACACCTCGTCGCGGATCTCCGCCGGCAGCCTGCCGAAGGCGCCCATCGAGGCGATCGGGTCGTGATCCCGGGATCTCCGCCGCAGCGCCCGCGGGACCATGGCGGTGGCGAGACGGTCCCGCGGCATCCCGAACGTCAGGTGCGCCGTGGAGCCCGCCGCGAACACCATGCTGTCGTCGGGGAGCCGGGGCGGTTTCTCGAACCCCCTGGGCAGGCGCCGGTCTGATTTGCTGGTCTTGCGGCGCTTGGCGGGGAGCCGGTCATCGTAGGCCCGGGTTGAGCGCTTCTGGGAGTGCGCGAAGAACCTGTCGCGGTAGATGGGGGCAGGTGGCTGCTCGAGCTTCCGTCTCTTCTGGCGCATAGCTTGTTCGGCCTCGTCCTGTGCGGCGCTTGCTCTTGCTCTCTTTGTTCTGGTTGCGGCGGTGCCGGAATGCCGGCCACGGGCTCTACGAAGCATCTTGTTGGAGACTAGGACGTTTACTCGTTCCGCTCTCGGGTTACTGTTGGCTGATGAGAATGATGTTAGACAGAGTACTACTGCATGAGTTGCACATGGAAAGAACCGCTAGGCGATGAGAGGCGAACAGGATACATAGGGCTGAGTGGACAATAAGGGACTTGGAGGCTCCCAGGGTTCTAGACTATCTGATTCAGATCAAGACAGGAGTGAAGAAGCTTCACCAGTAATTTATCGCTTTGTTAATGGTGCGCAGATCACAGTGAGGTGGCATAAATAGCATCAGAGTTTTGTGTGCTGAGTCTCAATATCGGAAATTAAAAGGGCTTTCAGGAGGTGTTGCGTATATGCGGTATAATGGGCCGGGAAGGCGGGGGGAGGTATCGGGTAGGTTCGTCGAAACTTGTCCGCGAGAGGGACAAAAGATATACCGACCAGCGAGGTGGTATGCATATCATTTGACCATTGAGCGGCAGTTCGTAACACGAGAAATTGGAAGGGCTTGCGGGAGGTGCTGCCAGCATACGACAAGATGAAGGGGGGAGGCAGGGGGAAAGTGCCGGGAACACTCGCGAGATATGTCTGCAAGTCAAACAGAAGACATACCTGGCCGTTTGACTGAAGCAGCTGTTCGATCGACCACTTGTCGAAGAAGACCCTTCTGGCCTTTTTGAAGATTTGCGATTCCCGGGAGTGGTGAGTGAGCGAGTAGGGAAGTCACTGAGGATCAAAGAGTCTGAAATGGACCTTCTCACCGTAAGAAGGGCTGTGACACAGGAGATTGATCTATGATGTAGCGTTACAAAGCGGCGTTCACTCGAATATAGGGCAGTTGCCTTTGGACGTGCCCCGTGAAGACCTTGTGAATCAATGGTCTCTCGAGCAAAAGAAGGAGCTCCCAGATGGGAATTGACGAACACCTGTGTGACTGCAATTGCTCCTATCTTGATGAAGATGGGGATGTGATGGGTTCCAGTAATGACTGAGGATCACTGAGACGAAGGGCGGAATCATTGGTGAGCGTTGGAGGTGTGTGTAAATATACTGAATGAAAGGAATAAGAACAGGGCTGAAAAGGAGGTCAGTCATGTTAGGAAGTTCATGGGAGTCAAGACCCGCAGCCCAGTCTTTGTGTGAAAAGAGTTTTCAATATCGTCGAGAATCTTCCTATACAGCGAGACGCCAAAGGGTCCTTAGCTCTTATAATTCCTTTTGGGGGGGGCGCCTAGGGCGAGGATATCTTAACTGTTTAAGGCGGGAACCGGGCATATCGCCAGCAGGCATTAACCAACTCAATGTAAGTCTAAATATCATTCGAGTGAAGTTTCTTAGGATTTTCGAGACTTAATCCCCTGGTCCCAGGCGTTAATACACGGCTAGTTCAAGACTCTAGCAAGAGTAATTCCGGATCCTTATGAAGAAATATAGAACCACTGGGGTGGGTTAGATCTAGCTAGTGTTCTACTTAAACATAAGCTCTAGATGATCCCAATAAATACTCTTTCTGTCATCGTGAGAAGCCTTACAATAACCACCCCCACCAATGCTAAGGGGTGTAGTTATTAGCAATCCATTTCAAATTCGAATACAGGGGTACAGGTTCGTGGTGAGGGTGTTCTACTTATACTCTTCCATTCGATCCGGGCGCTCAAGGCGCTGTCCATATTAAGATTTGTTGTTGATCTCTCCCGCTCCGACGGTCTTACACCCGAGTCAACTTCCAAGCTATACGGGACGAGAACATTTTGAGTCGCTAGCACAGCAAGCAAACACCACCCAGCCCCCTCCACGCCCGCCAGCAGCGATGTTGGACAGGACACCACGGAAGCTCTGCCAGGACGTGGCCATGATGGGAAACATCGCCCGGAAGACCTTGCGTAAAGCAAGCCAGAACAGTGTCCAAGAAGCCAAACGCCGTAGCCACCGTCAATCGAATGATCTCGGTCAGCAAAGCGGCTCGGCCGATACTTTCGGAATGCGGTGGTATATGTTACTATCGAGAGCTGTGCTTCGCGATAGGCAAGCAGGCGACTCGGACCTCCAAGCTGTTAGGTCCGTACTCGGGTTGAACATAATCGACTTTTGTAGGTCGCTACTTCAGTTCTAGTCGTTTTGTAGCCTCCAGAGTTTCGGCACTAGCTCGGACAGAAGTGAGGGCTGCTATTAGCGGCGGCCGACCCCGTCCCGGAAGCCCCTCCTCTCGTGCTGCCTCGTCGAGAACTACCTGCCCGGAGCGGCGGTGGAGTGGCAATTCTTCATTGAATATGGTCATCCGGGACCCGTCCGAGTGTCGAGGCTCTTCCATAGGGCCCACTTTGCATCGGAATTCAGGCGGATAGAAGGGCAACAAGACGACCGCTCCATTAGATATTCTCAGGGATCTGAATGGAGAGGACCCGTTTCGATATGAACTTCCCCCTAAACTGAACCCCTTCGCGCAGGCCCAGTTTACGGGGTTTCCCTAAGAAGCCGCGACACTATGAGAATGAGTATGTGCCACCCATCTACGTAGTGGATATATCAGCTCCAATAACATAAATCTCCATCACATACGACCATACCACGCGGAAAACTCGGGATCCCGTCCGCTCTCCCCTCGATAAACCGCGTAGGGCCAGATTAGTAGTTGGGTCGGTGACGACCAGCGAATCCCTGGTGTTGTATGTTTTTTGGCATTTCTTTATCCGTTTTTTGGCCCTACTAATCGTCTTCTCCACTTTCAAGACGGACTGAGCCGGGCAGTATCTCGGGCGGCCACCCGTACGGAGGCAAAAGAGCATGTCACCAATCTATACAGCGACCAGACTTCCTAGCCCAGTATGGTGAGGTCTGGTCAAGTTCCTCGTAGATCATAGGACAGATATCAACACCGCGGACGACAAAAAGTCTCGTGCCCGCAATGTATGCCCGGATGCCCGGATCAATACTTCAACAGCTGGAGTTTTCGGTGCTTGATTCACGCTGGTGTAAGACTGAAGAAAGCCCATAAAACTGGGCGGGACTTACTGCAACACGCAGTCCCGACGGGGAACCTCACAGCAATCAGGTTCATCCTCGATGACGTTGAGGATACCCGGGCTCTTGTTGATCAAGGAGACGCCAGCACGACCTAGGGCATAGCCGAAAAATAACGAGTGTCCATGAGCTGCATATTCGTCTTAGAGCAGTATAGCGGTGTAGGCCTCAGTAGCGAAGTACGAAACACGATGGTTGAAGTGATCTCTCGGTTCATCTTCCGACTCGCACAGTGAGCCGAGGACCCCATGGCCAAAACCTACCTATCTAGCCAAGTGTTCTTCATAATATATACCCTCAAGTTACACCCCGCTTTATGGACCGTCACAAACCAGATCATTTATTTCAACTTCTCAAACGTTGCGCTTGGCACGCAGATGCGTCGACAAGCCCTAGTTCCTCTACAGGTTGATGCAAGTGTGGAAGACGGTTTCCCAAATGTTAACTAGGGTAAGTCGACAGGTACTCACCTAATGATACAGCAGAGTAAACTACTAGACATAATAATTAGAAAATAAGTTCATAAGTTCGAGTGCCGTACTTCTTAGAGACATATGAATTGGCCTTCGTTGAGGGATTGTCTTTCATTCCAGGGGGCTGACGATGGGTAGAATAGTGGGGCCACATAGAGCACTGTATCTGCACTGTATCAGACAACCTGATAAGATAAGCAGTAACTTTTTTCTTCGCGATGGTTGTATCGACAGTTTTCGATCGATTGAATCCCGGCTACTCCATTCAAGCAGTAATTTCTTGGCTGTCCGCCTACATACGTATCCTCTACAATACTACCAGTCGTAATCTGATTCCCCCAAAAGCACACGGCTACAGAATGGCGAAAGACCGGGCCGCCAAGCCTCACAAGGAGGGCGAGAAGAAGCGGGAGAAGAAGGTATCGCGAGATGGCGTGGACAAGCACAAGAAAGACAAGAAGGACAAGAAGAAGCCGAAGCGAGCCGCTACTCCGTCGAGCTCCGATGACGATTCCGCCAACGCGGGAGCGCCTGTAGTTGAACCCGTGAGTCCACATACATCCACGAAACAAGACAATCTGAAGACTGATCGACGACGGTTCGCCTAGGAGGTGAAGGAAACCAAGCAGAAGAAGAAGGCAGGAAAAGATGGCAAGAACAAGGCCGAGGCGGACGCGACATCATTGTTCGCCATCGACACGAATCCCACGCCCGTGGACCCCAGCGCCGTCGAGGCCGCCGCGGCGTCCGGCTCGGACTCCGGATCCGAAGACGAAGGAGTCGAAGCTAAGCCGAAGAAGCAGAAGCAGAAGGGCAGCAAGAGCGTTCCGGCGCCCAGCGGTCTCAACCGGGCGGCGCGCCGGCGCATCAAGCTGATCGAGAGGCAGCGGGAGGTGATCCGGAAGAAGCTGGGAGTTCCCGAGGGCTCGCAGGAGCGGGCGGACGAGGTACAGAGGGAACTCGACGAGTGGACGGAGAGATACGACGAGAAGGCCGCCATCAGGGCCAAGAAGCAGAAGATGCGCAAGGAGAAGGAGGCGGCGAGGGTCAAGAACAAGCGCGGCAAGGTTCTGACCGGTCGCAAGCTCAAGGAGCGCAACAAGGAGCTCGCCACCTTTGAGAAGAAGGCCGCCAAGAAGCAGGGCAAGAAATAGGCGCCCCCCGAGCAGAGAACATAAGTGTTCTCTCGCGTTGAAGATTGAGTCGAAGGGAGAGGCGTGGCATTGTCTAGGCAGGGCGTTCGGGCTGTGTACCAAAAGCCGCTTGATTTTACAAGAACTTGATATTTCAAGGCGTACGCATGTGCTTGTGTGTCTAGGTAGTCGCGAATTGATAAATACGTTGGAATTATCAAATCCCTCACAAACCACTAGTCTAGCATGGATAGCAGAGATTCCACTTGCATGACGTTACCCAACCCGGCACAGTGATAAGACTGAACCACAACTCCAGCCCAGTATGCTGCCGCCCCTGTTTCATATGCAAACCCATAGTAGTACATAGCTTTCCTTCGTGATCAATCGTACACTCGATAAACAAGATCAGGGCTTCCTTCCCTCTTCCGCAGCCGCCTTCGCCTTGGCCTCGGCCTCGGCGGCTTGCGCCTCCTGCTCCTTCTTCTTGGCGCCGTTCCAGACCTCGGCGATCTGGTCGGTGATGAGGCCCCAGTAGCCGCCGCCGCCCTCGCTCAGGGCCTCCTTCTCCCGCCGGTCCCTCTTCTCCTTCCAGTCGTCGTCCTGGTCGCCCATCCAGAGGGCCTCGAGGGGGCTCCTCTCGGCGCGGCTCCCCCGTTCCCGCCGCTCCTTCTGCTCCTCCAGCAACGCGCGGTCCGCCTCCGAGAGCCCGGGTTCCGCCATCGTCCTCGCCCGCTCGAGCTGCCGCCTCTTCTCGCGCTCGGCCCGCAGCAGCGTCTGCGTGCGCTGCGCCTTCTCGGGGAGCGCGGTCCCCGAGAGCTGCTCCATGCGCGCCCCGAGCCGCTGCGCGAACGACCGCCCGCTGTAGTCGTACACCAGCTGGTTCGTGCCCCAGACCGCCACGCCGCCGAGGATCACCTGACGCAGGTCCAGCTTCCGCGGTGGCAGGAACAGTGCGCCCAGCGCGATCGGCGTCACCCCCAGCGCCACGTTGTGGACGAACGGGTTCTGGTACGGCAGCTTTTCGGGCTTTGATGGTTGTGGTTGTGGTTGTGGTCGTTGCGACGTCGCCGCCGTCGCTGTCGCGGGGTTCTGAGGTGGGGGATTCGGAGACACCATTGTGGAGGAGGCGATCCGATCGCTCGCCAGTTAGAGGGGAATATGTACAGACGGAGTCCAGTGAGATGGTGCGATGGCCAATGCGAGGCTTAACTGAGCTCGTTTTTGCTCGTTGGGCGCAGAATTGAGGTCGCAGTATGGAAGTATGAAGTAGTTGATGTTCTTATCGGCAATAGAAGCTTAACTTTTTACTTGCAGGGGTTCTTCCATCAGTTGGCGGCCAATGATTGGCTGCGAGTCCCCGTCGCAAATATATTTAGTATTTACCATGTTAGAATATCAAAGCCTCTGATTCCGACATTATGCTTCCCACGAGGACCGCTCGTTACCTCACTGTCCTATCCGCATGGCGATTACGTAAAATATATTTGCGAGTACGCGTCCCATGGCTGTTGAGCGTAGAACAGTACCAGCCGTGTCTTTGGCGGAATGGAGGAGTGTACGCATAGCGCTCCTCTGTGCAGTTCAGGTGGTGTTTAACATGGTTGTCAAGGAATTAACGACAGTAAACTGAAATTGATACAGAAGGCCGCTATCTTGGAGCGCTGATGACACGCTCAGTTGAGCAGCTGTTCACCATATGCCCCGAACTGGGTCGAGCATTTGATGACAGCAGCTCCGGCCCCTAATACCCCTTATTCCGAGATCAGTATTATGTTGCTCATTGCCGGCTAGAAAACACTCAACTTATCCAGCGAACATGTATTTCCCTTGATGGTACTGGCCTTTTCATGTCTGAAGCCCCAACCAGTTAGCCTTCGTGTCAGGGAAGCCCCTCTCTGCAGGACCTACACCTGAAACCATCAGGGGGTTTTTTTTTTCATTCTATCATCAATGATTTAAGCCTTCAAATATACCCTACAGGGGCACGTATCTACTCAATTCTGTGTCTCTTTGGAAATGAGAACGACCTATATCCATCCTTAAGCATTATGCACCGGTATAACGCTAGATCCAGGAGAACGCCGCAGGGAACGATGGTGAACCTCGTCAAAGCCAAAGGAGGAGCCCGAGACACCGGTCCCTGACGTGCCTCCAGAGGCCGTCAAGGAACTCATCGGAAACCCCGACCCCGTCGGGGTCTACAAGGCCCTGAGCGCCGCCAAGGAGCGCGCCCTGTTCGCCGACCTGTGACAGGATTACGAGCGGCTGCGGGCGCTCGAGGGCAAAACACAAAGAGGAGTACAAAGACAGGATACGGGGAATGAAGCAGCCGACAGCGTGCTGTTGGAACGCTACACGGTTAAGACAATGGACTCGGAATCCAGTGACGATTCCGAGTTCTGGCTCCTCTGACGGCGATATATCTGGAGATTTGAACTCTACCGGTGACGGCGATGCAGGAAAGGGCGGCCGGGGCGCGCAAGGCGTTAAGGAAGACGGAGAAGAGCCCGCTAATTTCGCCCCTTAAATATCATGGACGACCACTTCACCTCCCTGGAGACCAATGAGGCAACGAAGATGAGGTAGCATTATGATATACGTCCGTTGGCGGTTCGGGGCAGATCGACGGTAACCTTCATAAAGAAGGTGACTGAGGTAAGTTTGCCTGGCCATGATTTATGGATTATGTTGTTGTAGCAGTCGGACGACGGCTTCCTTCCCCTTTGCAGCGGCCTGCGATAACGGTGTCTTACCATATCTATCCTTCGCGTCGATATCGACCTTACCTGTCGCTAGCAACTGCTGAACGACGGTTTCGTATCCGTATTCGGCGGCCAACGATAACGGCGTCAGACCATTATTATCCTTTGCGTTAATATCGACCTTACCGGTCGCTAGTAACTGCTGAACGACGGTTTAGAGTCCGTATTGGGCCGCCCACGATAACGGCGTCCGATTATTGTTATCCTTTACGTCGATATCGACCTTACCGGTCGCTAGCAACTGCTGAACGACGGTTTTGAGTCCGTATTGGGCGGCCCACGATAACGGCGTCCGACCATCGTTACCCCTTACGTCGATATCGACCTTACCGGTCGCTAGCAACTGCTGAACGACGGTTTTGCGTCCGTATTGGGCGGCCCACGATAACGGCGTCAGACCATCTTTATCCTTTATGTCGATATCGACCTTACCGGTCGCTAACAGTTGCTGAACGACGGCTTCGTGTCCGGATTGGGCGGCTAACGATAACGGCGTCCGACCATCGTTGTCCTTTGCGTCGATATCGACCTTACCGGTCGCTAGCAACTGCTGAACGACGGTTTTGTGTCCGTATTGGGCGGCCCACGATAACGGCGTCAGACCAATATTATCCTTTATGTCGATATCGACCTTGCCGGTTGCTAAGAACTGGTGAACGACGGGTTCGTGTCCGGATTGGGCGGCCCACGATAACGGCGTCCGACCATTTTTATCCTTTACTTCGATATCGACCTTGCCGGTCGCTAGCAACTGCTGAACGACGGCTTCGTTCCCGTATCGGGCGGCTAACGATAACGGCGTCAGATTATCGTTATTTTTTACGTAGATATCGACCTTACCGGTCGCTAACAGTTGCTGAACGACGACTTCGTTCCCGTATCGGACGGCTAACGATAATGGCGTCTGACTATCGTTATTTTTTACGTCGATATCGACCTTACCGGTCGCTAGCAACTGCTGAACGACGGTTTCGTGTCCGTATCGGGCGGCCCACGATAACGGCGTCAGACCATCGTTATCCTTTGCGTCGATATCGACCTTACCGGTCCCTAACAGTTGCTGAACGACGACTTCGTATCCGGATTGGGCGGCCCACGATAACGGCGTCCGACCATGATCATCCTTTACGTCAATGTTAGTGCCGACGTGATCTACCCTTTGCAGAATCACCCGTAACGGCCCTAATAACTTATATCGCGACACTATGTGCGCCATGCTCGTCCCAGACGGTGGACAGTTTTTTGAGTATTTGTTTATTATTTTGTAGACCTGCACCCATATTCGTAGACGTGCCTCTGACGGCCAGGCGAAATAGTCTAGAAGATCGTTCTGAGATATGTTCCTCGCCTCGCTTTGTTGTACGTGTGCTATCCACGATGTCGTGGAGTAAGACAAGAAAGGAAACTCAGACTTCAAGTAATCAGCACCGCGGGATATCGACTGAGCAATCTCCTCCATTGCCAAGTACCGTATGCACGTCCTGGATAGCCGATAGTGTGCGATTCCGACTGCCAAATCAGCCTTGGTTGACTTTGTCTCAGTAGCCTTTAAGTTGTCGTCCAGAGCCGACAGGCCTTTCTCGAGGAAAAAGTCCGCGACCGACTGATGGATGAACTGTACAACCTGTGTCTCAGATGACGGTACGATCTCAGCAAGGCCGCAGGTGAGGGCTATGACTCTCCGCTTCATTTCATCGCAGTCGCATGCGTAGTCTTCCGCGCGTTGACATTGTTGCAATGACTTATGGGAGCAGTCGGGGTCGACGACCATGATCCCTCGTAATTCGTCTAATGATAAGGGCCGTAGGGCAAAGCAGATCCACTGGATCAGTTTCAGGGAGGCTGGCTTGTCGTCCATTCTCTGGACGTGCTCCTGGTATAGACCATCCAGGTCTTTAGGAATAGACTGGATCACCGTTTCAATCTTGTTCCAACCCGCCCGTTGACGTTCAAGGAAGAGAACGCGCTCCACTACAAGTCGTGCCCACATGAAAACGCCGGATGCACGAGCTGTGATTCGTTCCAGAATCGTCGGTGCCTTTCGAACATGGGCCTCGGAAAGCCGGGCTTGTACATAAGCCGAAATGTCCTTCCCATTTTCATCCTCAAGGCATATTTCAAGCGCACTGTCCAGGTCCGCGGGAATCGGGTAGTGACGGCAACTGAAGCAGATGTGAAGCCGTTCAACGGCAGCCGACGGGAGACTCTTCAGCAAAGACCCGAATCCCAAGGCCAAGCGCACCGCATCCTCTTCACCACACTCGTCTAGGGCGTCAATAAACAACCAGACCGGCCGCCTTTCTAAAACTTTTGGAAGCGACGACTCGAAGGAGTCTTGCAGCTCGCGCGGATGCCACTTCCACTTTTTATCTGGCTCGCCCATATTCTTACACCGTTCCTGGAAGATGGCAACGAGGTCCGAGAGGGCGTCAGGTACCTGGCCGAGGAGCTGGTGAAGGAGCGATCGAAAGAGCCCGAGTGGTGTTTTTTGGAGCTCAGCACCGCGACCATGGAAGAAGAACGAGAGGACGAGGGCTCTGTCGCCGATGTTTGATGCCACCATGACATTTTTAAGGGCGTATTGCAATAACGTTGACTTCCCAGAGCCGGGCTTCCCCTTGATCCACAACAGGCCTCGGTCGCGAGTAGCCCAGCTCCTGTACGTCTGGTGCGCAAGGAGCCACTCGCAGGTCCCGGACTGGGCGCTATCGATGTCATTGAACCGATCGTTCATTTCCGGAAAGGCCAGCGACCGTAGGCAATTGCTTGACGACTTCGAGGGTTCGGGCACGCGGCAAGCTTCAATCTTCTTTACAAGCTGGGTATAGTTATCGCCATCAATCGTGAACTTGACAATTGGAAGCTGTGGAACGGCCAGTCAGTCGGATACCTATGGGACTTTGAATGGTGATGTTCTTTGAAAATAATGGGAACTTACCCATTTCTGAACGACAGCATCTGCATCGTCGACCGCCTTCTTCTTTTGGACAATGGAGCGCTCTTGAGGCTCGGCCACGGCACGTAGGAAGTGCTCTGAACATTATTAGAACTGTCAAGATCAGACATCTATCAATCTGAGAACACACCTGCTCCGCATTGCCGCAAGTAGTCACCCAGGGCAATCACGTAGAGTAAGATGGCCTTGTAGACATTCGTCACATGACGGTCGAAGTCTCTGTTAGCCTCCCGACCTCTGCACCATGTTTCATATTGCGTGTATCTGGCCATGATCTCTGTGATGACCTCTAAGCTATCGAAGACGAATTGGCGAGCCTCTTTCGCGTTTGCAGCGACCTGCAGGCCGAAAGACACTACCGACCAGCCTAGTGCGGCGTAGCCCGACTTGTCAAACGCCGCCGCAGCGTTCCCAACGGCCTTGAATGTCAAGGCTCCATCGACGATCTTACTAATGACCTAGGACCGCTAATCAGCATGCGTTTCGTAGGCATTCCGGGAGGGAATGACTTACGGGTTTCCAGGCAGCCTTCTTGTCCTCCTCCTCCAGCTTCTTCGCCCTGGAGACAATAAGACTGACGTAGTCCGGGAATGAGCTCCCCCCTGGGCCTTCGACAGATAGCCCTGCCGCCTGGCCTTCGCGTGTGGATTTGATGAGATCCTTGAGCCTTCCCTGATCTTCTGCATCAAGGCTGTCTGCTGCTTCTTCCCAAAGGGTTCTTAACCGCGGTGGGGTTGGATGTGCTCGTGGCGCTTGACAAGACTGAGAAGAACAGTGTTGCTCGAACCGGGGAAGTCCGGGGGATGATACGGCATGCTGGGGGCGCAGTTCCACCGTCGAAGGGATGGGAGAAGACTTCGCGGTCTGGCGGGCGCCTTTTGATGGCGACGCGACGGCCGGTCCAACCTGCCCGTCTTGGGAATTACCGTTTCCCCTCCTCTTCGATACCTCCCGCTTCGGCAGCAAAAAGCCGCAGAGTAATTTCCTCCGCGAGCGAGATTCTTCAGACATGGCGCTTGCGATGGTTGTCAATGGGAGTCATCGAGGCGGAGGCAGAGCAGAAAGACAGTATCATGCAGTCTTCAGCCCAATTTGCAGGGCGGTTATCGCGGGGTTCAGGCTCGCAGACGACCACAGCTTGTAGCCGGCCAATCAGATATTGCAAAGCTGGACAACGCCTGGCCGTACTGCTAGATGATGGAAGACAAATCGCTCGTCAATCCTAATGGACTAAGATAATCTTATTCACGCAGTAGAAACACTTTTCCCGAAGAATATTATGAGATTATTATTACGGTATTATTCGCTGTGCTAGCAATTAAGTGGCAGAGTGATCCTATGAATTCGTGCCTCACAATATCTAATTCCGAACGTAGATCAACGACAGTGCACATTAATCAAGCAGCACTTCCATATCTTGACACTCGAAAGGATGACGGAGCTATTGGAGTAGCGGCCATCTCAGGGATTGTCATTGGTGCTCTTTTAGGCCTCCCTGCCTTTCTATTTACTTTTTACTACATTGCGTGAGCCGCAACAGACATGGTCGGTAGATTGTCATGGCTTGAGCTAAGCGTAAAGCAACTGTGATGTAGGGGGAGCTGTAGTTACAGATGTGTAAAGCTGTTAGAAGTTTCTCGATTTGGCCAGATTTTTATTTTCCATGTAAGCTCCTACCGCCGAGTCGCGAGGTGCAATTACCCCTTTTCGCTTCCTACCCTCGGTAGTCATCACGAATCACGGGTGACCTCCGAAATGCATATGTATAGGCTCAGTAACCATCTCTGTAGCTGTGCGAAAGGGGGAATACGATATCGCGGTAGATAATCGTCTGTTTGTCTCCCGTTGCTTCTTTTCGAGCACTGAATCCAATAGCAGTGCATGATGTCCGAAGTGCGATTGCGGCCATTATAATCGCGTGTGTCGTCGGCCCTGCCCCGACTGGTCCATGAAGCCAATTGCGCCCACTGAGAGGCCCACAAGAATCTTTTCATATTTGGAGGTTTGTTGGCATTGACTCGATTTGATGGTTTCGCGGTAACAGCTCAGCAAGCAATTGTTTCTTGCCCTTAGCGGTAGCCACCGACTACAGCGACGCCGAAGCAGTCAGCAATCATGCCAATGGAAAGTTCCAAACCTGGATATTGCTTTCAAATGAAGGAACAGCGAACTTACCTCTTCGATTGAGTCTCTCATGATGTACCGTATCGTAACGACGGGTCTTTTTTGCCCCATCCTGTGAAGTCTTGCTAACGCCTGATCTTCTACCGCAGGGTTCCATTGTGGTTCAAGTAGGTGCACCCTGGATGCCGCGGTGAGATCAAGTCCAACACCACCGCATGAAATGGTCAAGAGAATCACCTTGACGTCATCAGCACTCTGGAGTTGTTCCAATGCTCTTTGCCGCCTGGCAAGGGCGACTGTCCCGTCGACTCGGACGTATCGAATCTGGGCACGATCTAGACCACGTTGAACCATGTCCAAGCTTGTTGTCCAGAAGGAAAACACTACACTTGAAGGCGTATCAGTCAGTCATCTTTCAGTCATCTTCACCCTCGGATTGAGGAAAGCATCTTACCTCTTCTCTGGCAAGGCGTTCTGAATCTCTTCAACGACGGCCTTCACTTTACTTGACACGGGCCCATCGGAAGAGTCCTCGGTCGGCCCATCTCGCGCTCTTTGGACTAGGAAGGAAGACAGGGGTTGAAGCGTGCATATGACGGCAGAATCACATGAGCAGTCCGGAACACTCTGATTCAAGTTCAGAGCCGCACAGCTAGGGCAAAATAGTTTACGGCACTCCGAGTAATAGGCAGATGGACTGGGGTCTGCTTTGTCGACTGTGTCAGGGACACTGATGATGTTTCCACATTCGGCGCAATTGGTCCCACCCAAGGCAAACTCGGATGCAACTATGACCTCTGTAGAATCGTCTCTTTCCGGGGTGTTTGAGCAGACGTTTCGTTGTGGCACTGTCAGAGTTGCTGGCTTAGAGGCCAGACCGAGGTTACAGAACAAGCGTAACTTGTTGATCAGTTGAATTGCGCTCATCCATATCCGCCCATCTCCAACGTGTGCCTCAATGGCCTCGTCCGGTAGTCTTTGAAAGGAACTCTCGATCTCTTGGTACCACCACTTCTCCTCTGGAGAGAAATCTACCGTTTTCGTAAGATCATGACGTGGTGGCAGGCCGATTATCGATGATGGTCGACGGATCATGATGGCATGACACAGTCCCTTCAGTCTTCTGATACCCTCAGTTGGGTCTTCTCGGCGGATGTAGTCAAATATGTCCTCGTCGAGGGTGCTAGGGTCATCGTACGGGTTGAATTTGAGGAATTTCAGCAGTCCACTCAAATCCGTCAGGCTGTTCTGAATAAGCGTTCCAGTGACTGCCCAACGAGACTTAGCCTTGAGGGAGCAAATAGCCAAGGAAGTCGTGGTTTTATTTCGGATTATGTGTGCTGCATCGAATTAGTCTTGTTCATCTTGGAGAGGCACTTGTCAAACCTTCATCAAGTATTATCCGGCGCCATTGGTATTGGAAAAAAGCGTTGCCATGTATGGAGCGGCGCTTATATTCTGACTGTATGGTTTGGTACGTTGTGAGAACAATATCAGGGCACACAGCACCTGAAAGTGCTCTGAATCGGCTCTTGCCATGATGGCGAGCCCATGAGAGCTTTCCTGGCTGCACGTGGCTTTTGGACCCTGTTTTTAGCATTGGTCTTAGAATAGAACTCTCAGCAAGGCCTTACCACTTTAATTGGGATTCCCATACACTCAGCACTTGACAATGGAGACAGTGAGTATAGTCCGCCGGGTTAGAGAGTAGATGTACATTGAGAAGTACCTACGTGGCAAAGGCAGAACGACGAGGGTTGCTGCCAGAGTTCCCATACTTCCTGGTCTTGGTGAGGATCGACCACACTGGTTTTGGGTTTCCAGTTCCTTGTTTATAGCAATAAGAGATATCATTTGTAATGTTTTACCAAGGCCCATCTCGTCGGCAAGGATCCCCCCACTCCACATGGGGGGTGGTATGTCTCGTTGACTACCATTGATCTGGTTCATATGACTAGATACAGAACCAGGCTATTAGCCCTGATTAAAGTCTTTGAGAAGTCAAGAGATTAATAGCTTACGTTATTAGGCCGTTTGGCAACGTCTTAGGTTGCCATATAAGCCCGATATTCTGGTTCCTCTCTCGCGTGATGAAAAACCACAGCGCTTGTAGTTGATGCCTTTCCTCGTTAGCGGTGTTGTCAATCATAAATTAGGGAATTCTAATTTGGGCGTCTTTGGGCGTCGTCGCGGACTACCTACCTGCAAAGTTCGGTCTTGATCGCGTTCGGCTGTTCCCATTCCGGAAGAATCTCGCTAGTCTGGAGCGTCCGCAGTGAATCAGACACAGAGAATATCGTCATTCGATTATACTCAGGCTCCAGCAACCCCGAGGTCATGGGCGGTTCTTCGAATAGTGTGGATAGGCAATGGGGATTCTTGTATGGCACATCGAGTTCGCAGCCGAAAGGATCCTGGAGACAATATCCAGACTTGTCTAAGAAATCACCTATATCATCGCCAAGATCCTCTGGACCGTATATAACCGCAGAAGCAACAGCAATTACTCTTCTTTTCTGCCCCTGGTACTTCCCACTAGCATCGGCGTTGTTGAGCATGAATTGAATATGGACACCCTCCTCGTCCGCTAGCTTAAATAAGCACTGTTGGGCCTTCTCGTCTATTTTCCCAACCAGCGACCCGTCGGAGCTTTTTTGGACTGTCCCATCCTCGGAAAGAAAGCCGTGGATGAGCGTGGGGCTATCGAAAACAGAGGCGGTAGGTATCGCGGCGATCGGAAGGTTCTCGAGCTGGCGCCAGAGGAATTCAGTGGGTGCAGTCAAAATATTGACCAGAACTTACCATGCCGTAGCAGACGATTGACAACTCTATCGTTGCAGAACCATCCTTTGTGGTGACGAGGCTGTTTTCACCTGTCGAAGAATTGGCTGTCACCATTGCTGCTTGCTCCTACGAGGACGAAGCTGACCATCGCTCTCCTCTGTACGCACGGCGTGCGATTCGTGCCTCAAAAGTGACTGCTGCCACCTTACGTTCCATCAGGGAGGCGTGTTCAAGGTAGTCCACTCTCCGGCGGTATTGAGGTCCGTTCTCATGATGAAGAGGACTGAATACACCAAGCTGAAGCGGGTGGTTGTTGCATCACTGCAAATCATGATGGTGGCTTGGTGGGCGCATCGGAGATGACGACAGGCTATGGACAGGGGTCTTGGGGGCACCGCCTGACTCCGCCCCGCTCGAGCTGCAAGCCCAATGGGGCCCAAGGCAGACAATTAATGTATGAGGGGGGCGACAGTGTCCCGCGCAGAGCCTCATGATTTATCCAACTTATAGTGACCAATTTGCCAATATGATTTGTACATGGTTCACTTGACATGGCTTCTTAGTCTCGCCCCAGTCACCTCTCCCATTCCGGCACGTCTCCAGCTCGGTTGGTAAGGCCTGAATAAAGTTGGGATGGCGACTCAATCGAGCTTTGTGACAAGCGCGCAGGCGCACTTGGTCATATCGGACGCCTTCGACCGCTTCAAAGCGACAGTGACGCCTGATGACCAGAAGCTTTTGAATAGTACGACAGTGGAGGATGTGGTCTATGCGATGATGGCCATCCAGCAAGACCTTCGGAACAGGAGAGACAATCGGAACCTGCGCAAGTTGCATCCTTTCTTGGAGGGTCTAAAGACCTACGGACAGGCCGTCGATGTGCTCAGTAACGGGCTGAGCCCATTTCTGCCATGGGCATGGGCTCCCGTGAAATTGATGCTTCAGGTACTCTACTCTACTCGTCTTTCAGTCGAACAGTGTTTGAATCGTGTGACATCTAGTATACTATGCTCACTTTGCTTACATTCGTTATGTTTGGGTCCATGTGCGGGAGCTGGCTTGACTGATCTCGTTCAGATAACATTGGATTATCTCGTTGCCTTCGACAAGTTAGTCGAAGCATATGCCAGGATTGCTGAGACTCTCCCGCGGATAGAGACTATTGGTAATGCTTTCAAGGACAATCCATCGATGCTCACAAAGCTAGCGCTTTACTATGCGGACATCCTTGAATTTCATCGCAGAGCATACAAATTCGTCCGAAGGAAGTCATGGATATTTTTCTTCAAGACGACATGGGCCCAGTTCGATGTTCGGTTCGAATCAATCCTCGCAAGCATGGCCCATCACAGTGATATGATAGCCCAGGAAGCAGCAACGATTAACATCATCGAGGCAAGACAATGGCGGGAGAAGCTGATGGCAGAGGCAGCACAGAAGGAGCGAGATAGGAGTGATCAACAGCGACTGTCCGTCATATCTTGGTTAGGCGTCGGATCAGATTCGCAGGCAGATGTATATGAGCGGCTACTTCGTGACTGTTTGCCAGGGACCTGTGATTGGGTCCACCAGAAATTGGTTGGATGGTTTCGAGTTGACGCATGCCGCCCCATCGTCTGGGTACACGGAAAGCCTGGCGCAGGTAATGACCAGATCATTTTTTCGAACTTCCACCCAAAGACTGCTATCCTGATTCCTCCCTACATGATTCTTCCCTACAACTAACATTGCTGATATCCGACCAGGAAAGAGTGTTCTGTGTGCTAGCTTGCTGAACTCCCTAGACGACCGCGGAATGCCTGCCTTATTCTACTTCTGTGGGTATCATAGCGTTGACAAATCCTCAGAAATTTTGAAAGCACTCATCCTGCAAATGATCGAGAAGAACACAGACTTGATCGCCGTTGCCTATACGGATTTCGTCCTAAGACATCCCATCCCCTCTTTGAAGGTGTTACGGGCCATGTTGATGGGGTCTACGGACAAGCCGGGTATGCTGCATGGCATGTCATCCTGTCGCATTGTCATTGATGGTGTAGACGAATGTGACGACAAAGAACAGCGTTTCATCGCCGAAGATCTTGTTCAACTCGTTTCCGCGAACAAGTCATCATATAACTGCAAACTGCTGTTGTGTAGCCGGTCTGTCCCAACAATCTCTAGGACGTTGCAGAAGAAGTCAAAGCCACTACTAGAAATCTCGTTGTCCACAGAGCAGACGTGCGTAAACGCGTCGATTCAGGCTTTCATTAAGAAGCGTCTGCAAGATATTGACGAAGATCATCCCGCGTTCCAGCTCGATTCAAATGCGATGGAGGAGTTGAGTGAGATGATACTTGACAAGGCCGATGGTAGGCTCACTTTTTCATCTTCAAGTGCAATAAGATATGAGGCTGATCACATAAAGGCATGTTTCTCTGGGTTAAGCTAGTAATGGAATCTCTCTCCGATATTGACAGCATTGGGGAACTTCACACTGCCATTACCCAAATGCCCAAAGAGCTGCCAAAACTTTACGCTGCAATAATCGACCGTCTTTCTCGGCAAACAGAAGTTCAGTCAATGGAAAAGGTCTACAGAATTCTCGCCTGGCTGATATTCTCCAAACGACCTTTGAGGCGCCATGAACTCCTCCATGGTGCTGCTTTGACCTACGAGAATCCTTTTCTAGACCGATGGAATATGCTTTATGAGACCGCCATCGATAAATGCAAGCCACTCGTTGAGGACTTGCCTGATGGTACCATCGCACTCGTTCATTCCACCGCCCAAGAGTATGTTCTTATCGAAGCATGTTAGTTCAAGCGAGAGCTACTAACGTCCAGCAGGTATTTGGCCACAGATTACGCTATTCAAAGCTTCCAGCCCTTCAAACGGGAAGATTTGATAGCATTTGCTTGTCTTTCAGTCCTGAAGAACGGTTTAAGCCTGCTTGGCCCCGATATGCCTGTGCATCAACAGCTTTCCCAAGTTGTGAATGGATTTCATGCTCTCCTACCTTATTCCATCGACTTCTGGGTTCAGCACCTTCTCGATTCTGCAACTCGGCATCGCCTGGAGCCAGATTCGCACACGGCTCTGGCATTAGCGAGCTTTGACTCGCTTCATCAGCATTGCTGCCAGAAGCTCAAACGCGCTATTGACAGGCTACCCCTCGAGCAAAGCAATGACACTCGCCTGGAGAGCATTTCGCATCTCCCTAGTATGTCCATCTGTGCTTGCTTCCTTTCGTTTCAGCAAAACCGTAAATCTCAATCGGTGGCAACTGGCGAAGGTTAGTCTTTCCTATTCATCAATATCCGGTCTATGATCGCGCGGGCCCACACTCTCTTCCTGACAAGAACCTTTCCTGAAGTTGATACTGACTTTTTCAAGAATCGGACAAGATGGCACTGCGGGACGATCCAACACTTCTCAGCGCCTTATCTGCCACGTTCAACAAACTCGTCAACCAATTGATATCCGGCGTGGATATCCCTGACGGCCTAAGTGAAGGGCAACTCGATCTATTCCGAAAACGCTACACCTATTGCTTGTTTCGGTGTCGTTTCACACCATGTATTAATGCATCCCTTGGGTTTGCTTCCGAATCTGCCAGAGCTTCACATGAACAACTTCACGTCAAACGTCTCTTTTGTGACCGACCGGGCTGCCCGAGGGGTCGGCTTGGATTCCGGAGACAGCAAGACTTGAGCAACCACAATAAGACATATCACGAGGAGGGTAGCGTTTTGGTTCCTGCGAAAGTACGCCGAATACCGGAGATGGTCACAGAAATTGCGGGGAAGTTGCACTCTGTCATATTGGGTGAGTGGTTTCCGCTGTCATAAGCTTCTTGCTCCCAAAGTTTCGCTGTCCATGTATAGGCTAAGCGGAATTAGAATGTCCGGACGGTATGTCAAGTGGTTATGTGACGTTCAAAGGCTCTGGCAACAGGCACGCTTTTGAAAACGGCCGCACTCTCAGTGGAGAAGTCGACTGGATCAGCTTCTTCAATGACGGCGGTCCTCGACGGCTTGACGTCAACTTGCTATTTACTTTCACCTTGGACAGTGAAGCATGGTGTGTTCGATTCAGCCATAGTGGCAGGTTTGTGGCGATTTGCTGTAATCGAGCATCGCACATATACGATGCTACTACTGGGAAACAGGTTGTGGCCCTTCAGGTTGACCGTCAAGGAACTGAAGATTACAGCGACTGGTCGGTTTGTTTCAGTCCAGACGACGGATTTCTGGCCGTGGGAGGAGAAGACAAACTCGTCAGGGTAGGCTGCTCCCTTCTCAAACTTTTCCACGCCTATATCGACTCACGCGTCCTAGGTCTGGGATATTGCCAACGAGACGATATTCAGAAGGTTCGCCGGTCATATAGATGCGATATGTGACATCGCCTTCAGTAGTGACGGCAAAAGAATTGCATCAGGAAGTACGGACCGTACCATACGTATATGGGAAACGGCGGAATCTTCGTCCAACGAGACTCTCAAAATAACACACAGTTTTGTAATTGCATGCATCAGCTTCTCGCCTGACAACCTTTATATTGCAGCTGGGTGTTGGGACAACCGTGTACACATGTGGGACGTAGAAACTGGCTCTAAAATTTTCGAGTTCAGTGGGCCTGAGGGGCATAAACAGAGCATTTTAGGCTTAAGTTTCCTTTCCGACGGGAAAAGCTTGATCAGTGCGAGTGCGGACAGAACCCTGAAGATATGGCAGCTTCTCCCAGAGGGTGGACTTTGCAAGAAAACTTTGGAGGGGCACAAGGTAAAACAACACCCCCTTTTTGCTCTGAACGTTATCTGACCAGAGAGCATGACAGGATGACGTCCTTACGACTAAAGCTAGTGCAGGCCTTCACTTGAAAGATAACTGGATCATTTCCGGCGGGGACGATAGAACCGTTCGCTTCTGGGATCCAGAAACGGGCAAGTGTGAGATGCTCATACAGGGTCACCAAGATTCGGTCATGAGCGTCGACACATCATCTTGGGCTGGCCAAGGTCGTTTGGCTACAGCGTCCACTGATAGGCGAGTTCGGATTTGGTCGTACTGGAATACATGAACAACCAGCCTTCTGGCTGGTTCCATTTCTGGCTAGGCAGATACTGTCAACATTGGACTGCTTCCACATTTCTAATTCCAAACACTTGGGGGCGTCGCCTGAATCCGACCCTGACGTGAGTTCCAAGGTGAGAACCAAGCTCTTATAGCCTTGCTTCGTAACGCCATTTCAAGCCAAGCTAGTAGCACCACGTCGAGGGTGGCTTGACTTGGTCCGGAGAATGGCACTGAGAGTATATTCTCTGACAGCAACCGACCAAAAAGCTTGGGGTTTCTTGATGAGTCCGACGATGAGGCCGTTGGCAAAGTCTTGATTATTATGAAAAAGCGGAGGTCAAAAGGCAATTTGTTGCAATATCACGTTTGGCTAATTACCGGAGATCTTAATTGACAAGAGGCCAGCACAAACCAAGGCTCCCTGGCTCCTGTCCTCAGAGTATTACGAGACTTGGTACACATCATAACTCAGCACGGCAAGAAAAAGAACTGAATCTTCTATCCCCAGACTCTGTCACAGATTAGACCATCTCCGAGTTGAGGACATACCGCTGCTAGGCAGAAAGGTGCTGACTGCTAGCGAGGACGGCTGGAGCTTCCTCTTAATATCGGGTATTAAGGGGTTATCACAGTGCCGGCTTTCTGTAACGGCGGCTGGGCTAGTTAATGGTAACTCTAAACCTAATCGTACGGTTTATAGTAACAGGACGAGCGTAAAAGCCGAGTAATGAGTACTTGAAGTTACGGGGATATGCATTTTAATTGGTTAAAAAAAAGTAAAGTGGGAAAAGTACTTGGAGTACTTTCAATGTTCGTAGCGGGGACTGTGCTCGCTGAGGTACTGTAAGTTACCTGCAGAGATGGGGCGACGCTCAAAATGTCAGGGGCAGGAGGGGTTGGCTAGGCCAGCCCCATAAACATACCACTTTAGCCAACACACACTCCCGACATGAACTATATTATTCGTTGGCTAAATAGTTCTACGACTTGCCCCAGCATCGACGTGTTACATTTTGAGCAACATCCCTTGAAGAGCATTCGGCCCATCATCTGTTAACCAAGTACATATAAGCTCAAGATCAGATGCTCTCGTTCTCAACCGCAGTCCCGGTGCCGTAGGCGGGCAGCTCCTCCCTCTCGATCCCAATCCTCGTGTACTCGTCGAGATCCTCCTGGGGCAGGCCCAGGATCTCGTTGTCGAGCGTGCAGCCGTCCCTGTCGAGGCGCCCAGACCCGTCGGGGAAGAAGACGCGCGTGTACATGGCGCGCGCGAAGGCCGTCATGTCGCCCTTCAGGAGGCGGTCGGCGGCCTCCTTGTAGCGCTGGGCGGAGCTCTCGTGCGTGATCTTCCAGTCCTCGGGCCGGGTGCCCGTGAGGCGCAGCGCCGACTCGAACATGTCCCGCTGACTGACGTAGAACGAGGACACGCGCACGAACCGGCTCTTGTAGCTCGAGAGCGTGACGCTCTTGTCGTTCTCGTCGTCCGGGTGCGTCTTGAGGGACAGCAGCTTCGCCACGGCCCGGCCCACCTGCGGCCAGGTCGACGTGTGGATGGGCGCAGTGCCGTCGTCGAAGAAGACGACGGAGCGCTCCGCGAAGTTAAAGCCGAACCGGTCCTGGGCGCCACCGAGGCTGAACTCGTACCAGAACCCGCAGGCGACACCGATCCAGGAGCTCTTGCCGAGGTCGTCGATGTGCTTCCGGATAGCGCGGCTCGGGGGCCCGAGGAAGGTGTCGTCCGCCAGCGCCTTATTGGCATGGTCGAGGCCCCACTCATTGGGGATGATCCACGGGACCTCCGCGTCGGCCGCGGCGTCGACGAGCTTCTTCTGCGCCTCACTCGGGGCCCGCACGCTCATCGTGATGATGAGGACTTCCTGGCCCCGGAGCGCGGCGACCAGGGACGAGTGGTCCTCGTAGTCCACCTTGGCCACCTTGACGCCCTCGGGTATGGCGGCCTTGCTCTCCACTCGCGTGATGGCCGTCACTTCGTGCTTCCCGAGCTTGAGTAGCTCATCCACGATGAACTTGCCCTGGGAGCCAGTGGCCTAATTGGAAAAGGTCATCAGCCTGTGTCCCCGACAGATAATGGGATGCATAACGGGCAACTTACCCCGACGATTGCAACTTTCTTGACGTGCGACATTGTGATATTAGTGGTCTTGGTAGGTCAGTTTTGGTATGTCCGATTGCGATGCTGAACAATGAATAGTATGTGCTTAAAATCTTTGGTAAGTAGAGAAACGATCGAACAGATTCAAGTCATGTCTGGGCAGCCTTTATTAGGGTGAGGGAGGAACCACCCACCGAAAATTACCCACGACCCACGGGTACCCATGGATCCTGCCAAGGACCCGCGGGTACCCAATGGGTCCTTGGCAAAAATAAAAAGGACCCGTAAGTACCCAATAGGTCCTTGGCATTATCCGCGGGTACCTAATGGGTAATGCCAAGGACCCATAGATACCTACGACTATTTATTAATAAATTACTTTAAGTCCGTATTTTAATAAAAAAATTAATAAAATAATTTTAAATAATTTAATAAAAACAGTAATATTAATAAATTCGCATTAAAATTACCCAAATTTTGTTAAAAAATATTTAAAACTTAATAATACCGAATTTCTTTTAAAATAATTTTAATTCCAAATATTTTTATACTTTAAAAATTATTTAAATTTTATCGTTTTTTTATAGTTATAAAATTCGATATATTTTTGATTTAACTTATTATTAAATTTTTTTTAAAAACTATAATATATTTTATTTACGGTTTTATTAAATTATCGTAATAATTTAAAAAAATTTTTATTAATTATATATTTTTCGCTTAAATAATAATTTTTAACGTAAATAATATATAAATTAATTAAAAAAAAGTATAAATTCTTTTAAAATTATTTTAAATATTAAATTTACTTTTAAATATTTTAATTAATATAATTTCTACCTTTTTTTATATAATACCTAAAATAAAAACTTAAAATCGTAATTCGGATTTAAAATTTTATAAAATTTTCCGTATTAAACGTTAAAAGGGAATTTTTTTTAATAACAGATTATAACCATTTTAATATCGTCGAATTTTATATAAAACGGAAATTAAATAAATAAATAAATTATTTTAAAATTATTTTACGAAATTAATATAAACTTATTACCAGATTAATAATATTTTTTTAACTTTTTAATAAAAATTAAGGTTTAAGGTATTATTTTTATAACGCAAAAAGGTAAATTTTTAATATTAATAAGTTGTTTTTTAACGGTAATAAATTAATTTTTAACGATAAATTTTTTTTAACAGTAATAAAAACCTTTTTAACGTTAATTTAATTTTTTTTTACATTTATAATTAACGAACGGGCCGTATTTATAATATGCGCCATTTTAAGATTTTATAACCTATTATATTATTAATATATAATTATTTTATAATTATTTTAATAAATATTACCGTAATTCGTTAAATAATAATATAAGGTTATAATTACGGTAACGGAATTAAAAAAGAAATTAGCTTTAATAAAATATTAATTAACTTTAAATATAAATAATTTTTAATACGTATTTTTAAAAAAATTGAATATATAAATAATATAAAATAATTAATAAAATTTTTAAAATTACCTTATTTAAATTTTAATTAAAAATCCCGTTTTATTTACTTATTAAAAAAAGAAAATACGTAAAGATTTTATTATTAAATTCGTAAATTATTTCAAAATAATTTTATTATTTTTAATAAAAAACTTTATATTTTTATATTATATATAATTAACCTTATATCGAAATTTAATTTATTTTTCGCAATTACGAATATATTAATTATATTATTTATCGTTTCGTTTTATTAATTATAGGTTTAGTTTATTATAATTATTATAATAAAGTAAAATTATTTTATATAAAGGCCAGATTTGGTTAAAGGTTAAAGTTTAACCTTTTAAAATCTTTTTCGCCCGTTTTTTAATAATACCTTTATTATTAATATTTACCGGCTTTTTTCGTTTTCCGTAAAAATCATTTTTAAATATAACTTTTTTTATATATCAAAATCCGTTTATACCAGTAATTTAATTAATATATGGATATTTTAACGTAATTTAATTTTAAATTTTGTTATTTTCGGGTTTATTTAAATTTTTTTAAACTTTTAATTAATATTTTATAAAGTGTATTTGGTAAGAAATTATATTAATCCGGTAATTTCCTTAAGTTTTCGATAAATAAAGTTTAAAATACTTTTCGTAAATTTTTTTTTTTTCCTTTTTCGAATTATTTTCGTACATAAACGGAATTATTATTATTATATATAACATTATTATCCAAATCGAATACCATAATTCGGATATAAAATAATATTATTAAAATTAATTTAAATAATTACAATAATATTAATTAATGGTTAAAATAATATTTTAACCGAATATAATTTTAAATACGTTTTATTAATATAAATTTTTTTAAATATATAATAAATTACGTACAAAATAAACGAAACCGGAAAATATATTATTAATCCGTTACTATAATATTAAAACGGTTTCGTTAAAACGGTTTCGTTAAAACGGATACTTAAATAAAATAATTTAAAAGTAATTTTTAAAATACCGGTTAAATTATTTACGTTTATATTAAAAATAATCGATAATAATATCCTTTTATTAATTATTATTAATACGGTATATTAAGCCTTATATTTTAAAACTTAAATTTAATAAAAAGATTTTTATAAGGTTTCCATAATTCGAAATAAAAATATATTTAATAAATTATATATCCTACTTATTATATTCTTTTTAATATATTTTATAAGTTTAAAAAAAATTTAATAATGTTAATATAAAATATATCGTTAAATAATTGCAATTAAAAATATTTTTATTAATCGTTAAAATAATCCCGGAATTTAACGGCCCTATTATTTAATAATAAATAAGTTAAAACGGAAAAATAAATTACTACGTAATTATCGGTAAAAGATTTGTTAATATATTTAAATCTTTTTTAAATTATTAATTTAATGCTTTTTCGTAATAATTATAATTATATCGGTAATTTATTAATAAATTCCGAAATTATGAATTTTGTCCCAATTTTTCTTTTTCGTTTTTTTAATTTTTCGTTCGGATAATATTTTTAATAAATTATGATAATATATTTTTTATATTTACGTAAATACTTTATTATAATTTTATATTTACCGATTATATAAAAAATATAATTTTTCCGAAATTAAAATTATTCGTTATTTAAATACAGGATTTAAAATTATTAATTAAATAATAAACGAATTTAATACCGTTAAAAAATTATAACCCGTTTTTTTTAAATAACGAATATTTACGTACGAACTTTTAAATTATAAAAAATATTTTTATAACCCGTAAAAAAATATTTATAAAGTTTTAACGGCTATATACGTTACAAACAATTTAAAATACTTTTTTAATATTTAAAATTTTATCTATAGTTATATTTTATTAAATTTACAAAAAGATTTTTGTTCTTAAAACCGAAATAAATCCAAACAGTAAAAATACGTAATTAAAATAATTAAAATTTTATTTTATAATTATTTATAAAATACGTATTAATACGATTATATATTTTTTATGCGTTTTAATAAAAACTTTTATCTTATTTCGGCAAATTCTTATTATTATTATTATATTCGTTCAAAACCTTTTTTAATTTATTCGGTAACTTAATATTATAAATTTTAAAAAAGTTATTAAATACCTTTTATAAAACATACGATATATATACCTAATACCGGATTTCGATTGCTTATTAAAATTTATTACTTAATTTTTGATAAAACTATTTTTGTATAATTATTTATCTAATACCAAAGTTATTATTCGTAATAAAAATACGAAATTGCTCGGTTATTTTTAATTTTTTAAACAGGTTTAATAACTTATCGTTATTACATTTATTTAATTTAATATTATAAAATTAAATATTAATTAAAAAAAATTTATTTCCGGTTAATTTAATAAATAATAATTTCTTAAAAACAAAATATTAAATAAAATATAATCCAAATATCGTAATTAATTAAAATATAAATTTTAAAGAAAGTTTCTTTTAATTTATATATAATAATCGTATTAATATATATCCGTACTTATTTTAAGAATATTTTTATTATTAATAATTTAAAACCATTACCGTAAAATAATATTATAAATCGAAAATATTTATTTTAAAAATTTAAAATAACTAAGTATTAAAATACGAAATAATTAATTAAAAAGATTTAATCGTAAAAAATACTTAAAATACTATTAAATTTTAATTTTAATAAATAAAGAAATTTTTTAAATTAATTTAAAAATAAAAATAAGAATAAAATTAACCTAATTAGAAATTATTAATATAAAATTCGTATAACGATTATTTTAAAATTATTTTAAAATTATTTCGAAATATAAATATATTATAATTATAATAAAACCCTTTTTATTAATAATAAATTCCGCCTGGTTTATTTTTTTATAGCAACCGTCGTTTTATAAATACTTTTTTATAAAACTTATTTTGTTTTTAAAAAAAATATATATTAAATAATACCTATATCGCGGACATTTAATCTTAAATTATTTAATTATTTGATAATAAATTTATATAAAATTTTTTTAATATACCAAATTTCGGTTAATTTTATTAAATATGCCGATAATTTTCTTTAATAAATTTTCGTTATTTTTTTACTAATATCTTTTTAAAATTAATTTAACCAATTTCCGTATTAACGTTTTTAATATTTATAATATTCTTATTTAAAAAGAAGAAAAATCGGTTCTTAATTATATTTAAATTAAAATCGGTTCGATTAATTTAGTATTATAAAACGGCTTTGTTAATTAAATAGGTTAAATAAATAAAACTATTCTTAATTCGGCAATTATTAATTAAATTATAACCGGCTAAATTTTAAATTCGAATTTATTTTAATCGTAATATAGGTCTAATAATTTTCGCCTTTATCTTTTACCGGATTATTTTCGTTAAATATATTATTATCCTTTAAAATATTTAAAAAATTATCGTTTTAATTATTGTTTTAATTAAAAATATTATTTTATAAAAACGTTTAATATAATAATTCGTTATTTTTAAAATTATTAATATTAAAACCAAAATTTCAAAGTTTATAACATACTTCCGTTAAATAATAATAATTTCAATTAAAATAAAAACGGAAATTATTTTATAATAAATGAATAATTAAAAAGTAATAGAAAAACTAATCGAAATTACCTAAATAATTAATAATATTAGGTTTTAAAATTATATATCGGTTTTTTAAACAACGTATATTTTTTCTTTATTAAAATTATTATAATAAAACCGTTTATTTCATTTGTTTTAATTCGGACGTAATATTATTTAAATAATATAAATATAAAATTATCCGTTTTAAATAATACTTTAAATATTTTACAAATTAACGATACCTAAAATAAACCTAACCGAAATTCGAATAATTTTAATATTAACTTTCTTTTATTACCTAAGTTTACTGGAAATATACCTATTAATATTTAATATAAAATAAACTAATATTTAACTTTATTATTAAAATTATAAAAAAGACGTTAAATTAACCGATAAAATTTAAGCTTAAAATATTTATTTATAAAATCCGTTATTATAAACGGAAACTTAATAATAAATATATAATTAAATTATTTTATAATTATTTTATTTTTAATATTTCCTAATTAATACATTCCAGAAAATTCGAAAGTATTAAAAGAATTTACGTTTAATTTTCAGAAAAACGTTATTTTAACGGATAATTTACGAAATACTTATAAACGTATTATATTATTTTATACGGATACGGATATCTGTTTTAAAAATATTGTAAAAAATTACGGAAAATTATTTTTTTTAAAAATTAATTTTTATCTTATTTATAACAAACGGAAAACGCTTTAAGCAAAAAATATTTATATTATTTAAAAAATTAATTTTTATTAAAATATAACGATTCTTAAACCGGTTATTAAAACCTTAAAAAATCGAAAAAATAATATATGCAAGGTTAATATAGGTTCAAGCCTTATTTTCTAGGCTGAACTAAATATACAGAAAATCGTTACATATATAATCCATACGATAGATATTATATCCAGTATCTTCGAATCCGATAACTGATTAATAGTTTTTACGGTTAAGATAGATTATATACCTTAATTCCATAAAACCTCACTTTAAAGCAGAACCTTACTCTAAAGCAGACTGATGCGTGGTTGCCGATAAGCTTCGATTCTGATGAACCTTATGTCAGATATAGGGGACGTTAGTTGTGTTATGTTAGATGGCTAGTTACGTACGTTCTCGCAACGCGTACTGATCCTTAAAATAATCTAGCCCCGGAACATATATGTTCCGATCAGAGGGATATCTCCATATAAAGGTGCTAATGCACCCCTGCTAGCTGATATATCCCCTTAATACCTTAACGTAATTATGGCGTTAATTATTATATTTTATCATTTCTTAAAACTATAGCTTTTTATTTTACCTTTTCTTCCGCATTTAAAATTTTTTAATTAATTAATTCTTTTTTTAAAATAACTTTTAAAATTTTTTTTCCGTTAATTTAAGGCCTTAATAATATTTATTAATCCTAATTACTTTTTAAAATATTTAAAAGGTTTATGTAATAAGGCCTTAATTAATTTATAAATTAATATATTACTTATAAGTATATAATTTATTTTGATTAAATCTTTTTTTATTATCTTTCGTAATTAATAGTTGTATATATTTAAATACCGTAATTTTATTTATAAAAAAATAACGTCGGTATTAATAAACCGTATAATTTATTAATTATCGTATTATATATTTCACGGTTTTATATTTAAAATAATTTTTAATTTTTTAATTAATCGAAAACTAATAAGGCTTTTTTATAACTTACGTAAAGAATAATAATTCCGCTTTTATTATAAAAATAATTATTATATTTTATTTATTCGTTTATTATTTTATTATTTTTTTAAATAGTTTTATAACGTAAGTTTAAAAACTTTTTCGATCGATCGTATTATCCGTAAAACAAGCGTCGTTTTAGATATTTAATAAATCCGTACCCCCGAATTATAACGTTAACATTTTGGTACCGATTAAATATAATATAATTCGATTAATAGCTTTATAATATATATCGTTAAAGTTTAGATTAAATTAGGTAAATCGGGATATAATAAAGGATATATCGGGTCGTATATTAATTATTACGTAAAAAATAAAAACGATTTTTTTCTGGTATTTATTAACGGAACTTAAATAGGCTAAATTAAAATTCAGTAATAATTTAACGCCCGTTATAAATATATCTGAAAAGTTATTTAAATTTTTTTAAGGATTAAGTTAGTTAATTTATTTATAAAATCGAATTAAGATGATTAAAAAAAAAATTTTCGGCCTTATTTTTAAATATTTTGATACCGAAAAATTATTATAAATCCTTATTTTCTATAAAAATATATTATTTCCGTATTTATTAAATTAACTAATCGACGAAGCCTTAATTTTTTTTGCGATATGTTATAATAATATCGTCCATATAAAAAATAAGTATTCTTTAACAAATAAAATAATAAAGTTCGTAAAGGACGGGATTATATTTTAACTTTTTAAATATTTCGGTAAAGTTTTTTTATTATAAAAATTTTTATTTTATTTATATAAGGTTTTTTTAATTAGGAAAATTTTATTACGTTACGGATATTTTAAAGGCGTTTTTATATATATTTCGTAAAATAAGTTAACGTTTACGAAAACGTTTATAACGTTATATTATTTAAATTTTAAGTTAAATTTAACCGTTATAATAATCAAAATTCGAAATAACTTTTTAATAAGGATAAATACGTATATATTATTATAAACATTTTTAAATTATTAATCGCTTCGTATAATAAAACGAGTTTTATATTTTTAAAGCTAATTATATTTATTAAACTTATAAATATATACTTATATATATCTTAAAACTTATTTTTTTAACAGAAAATTAATTAATAACTTTTTAAAATTATATTTCCTTATAATTTTATAAATAAACTTTTTCGGTTTCGCGAAATATTTCCTTTAATAAATATATATTTAACTTTTTATAATTTCGTAACCGTAATAATAAATTACGTTTATATACCCGGTTTTATAACTTAAATACTTTTTTATATAATAAGGTATTGTCCTTAAGGTTTATCCTTAAGGTTTATTCTTAAGGTTTACTGCGACCATGCGGAACCGTGGAGCCAGCTGGCATAAGGTTCATCAGAGTCGAAGCTTATCGGCAACCATGCATCAGTCTGCTTCAGAGTGAGGTTCTATGGGACTAAGGTATACAATCTATCTTAACCGTAAAAATCATTAATTAGTTATCGTGTTCGAAAATATTGGGTGTAGTATTTATCGTGTGGATTATATGTGTAATGATTTTTTGTGTATTTGGCTCAGCCTGAAAAATAAGGCTTGAACCTATATCAACCTTGTATATAATAAGGTATTATAACCTTTCCGATTAAAATAATACGTATTTCGGGTAATTAATTTTCTTAAATTTTTGTAATTTACCGGCCGGTTATCGTACGTATTTATAAAAGAAATTAAACGTTTTATATTAAATACAGCTTTTTACACTTTATATTCGTTTCGGATAATATTATTTTAATACGGAACAAAGGGGGGGCCTCCGTTTATTACCCATAAGGTACCTTCGTTTTTTACCCGTTACTTTAAGTTAAAAAATATAAAGGGAAATTAAGGTTACCTTTACAATTTCCGTCGGCGTAATAATCGTAATAATTATAAAAGTAAACGTTAATGGCGGTAATAATTTAAAAAACAGTAAAGGTTCGAATATAACGGTCGTATAAGGATAATTAATCCCTTATAAACAGGCTTATTTTTTTCCATTCCGTACGTTTTTTATACTGGTATTTTTTTTAAATTATTCCTTTTATTTAGCCGGTAACCGAATTATTCCGTTTAAATTTTCGTCTTTTTTATATATATATATTAAATAGCTATTAACTTAATTAAGTATTTTTACCTATCGGAATAACTTTTATAACTTTTTTTTATAACGTATAAAAAGTTATCCTTTAAATTTTTAATATTACTTAAAAAGGTAACTTTTTCGTTAAATTATACGTTTCGAATAACGATAATTTTATTAATTAAGAGGTTCTAAATTTCGTAAATATTCGTAAATCGGTAACTGATAAGGTAGTTAATTTATGTTTTGGAATTTAACTTTTAAAATTTTTTTTATGGCAGCAGTTATTATAACGTAAGCTATATAGCCATATATTTACAGGTAGGCCTATTAAAACTTCCGATTAAATATTACGACGCCGTTTTTATACGCCAGGTAAGTACAGTAAACCTTATATAAGCTTTATTAAAAAAAACGTATTTAAGGGTCCGGTTATATAGATAAATTATAACTTTGAAAATATATACAATTAAAAACGAAAATAACTTAACGTTATTTTGTATCGTAATCGTTTTTTCCTTAATTATATCTTTTAAACGCTTTATACCCCCGTTTTGGGCCTAGGTATACGGTATTAAAAGCTTAAATTTAATACTAAAAGGAAACGATTAAAACATATCCGAAAGCTAATAATTTTTTAAGATTTCGTTATCGTATTCGAATATTTATGAAAATATTTTATTTTAATTTTTTTAATTTTTTAAAAAATGTCGAAACGTTATAATTAATATATTTTATTTTCGATTTTTGAAGTAAATATCCTAAATAAAACTTAAATATTTGTCGGTTATAATTATAACGTATTTATATTTTTTAAAGTTCTTTTCGAAATTTATAAAATTAATAACGATTCCTTATCTTAATCGGGACATTTTTTTCGGTTTATAACGTATTTACTTTTTAACTTTCGCCTTATTATATATTTAACATTCGATTATTATAAAATCCTTTAAACGGACTTTCTTTATATAAAACTATAACTGGGCGATTATTTTAAGGCCTAGATAACTTAATTGCAAATATTATATAATACCATTACTTATACGTAACAGTTTTTTCGTTTAAAAGTTAATATTTCGTTTATAAATAATTAAGGTTATATAAAATATTATTACGTTAATATTTTCGATAACGAATTAATTAAATTTGTTTATTAATATAATAATTATTTAATTAAATTTATTTCGAATAAAGTTATTATTTTTCCGGTTATCTTATTAATAACTTTTTTTTCTAGAGTTACCGAAAGGATACCAAATTATATACGAAATTTTCGTAATAAGTTACGTTATATAAACGTAACGTTTTTAGACTCGTAAGGTTTTAAAATAAAACGTTTATTTTGCCGTATTTATTAATTAGAACGAAGTTTTTTTTTTATATTTTATCGTTTTAAATCGTTATTTTATAATTTAAAAACCTATTAATAAGGTTAAAAATATATATCGTAAACTTTAAATCTAGAATAAATAAATTCCTTAAGGGATAAAACGTAACGTTTATTATGCCGCGTTAATTAAAAATTAAAAAGTACATTAAAATTCGTTTTATTCCCTTTAAAAATTAATCTGTTTTTTAAGTAATTAATTTTTTTATAATTTTTAATAAACGGTTAATCTTTTTTTTTTAAAAATTAATCGGCGGAAATTTGGTTTTTAACGTCTGTTATTACCTTATAATTAATGCGGAAATTTGTTAAGGTTTTTTTTTAAAAAAATATATCATAATACTGGGGTAATATATGGTAAGCGTTTAAATACGTTTTGTAACGGGTACCTTATATGTCCAACTTTTAACGCTTTTTTTTATTACCGTTTCGGTCCGAATGGGAACTTTTACGATTATTTCGTTTCAACCCGCGACTTAAGGTTTTTTTTCGCGGTTAAAGTTTAATATTCTTAAATCTTTTTTAATTAAAATCGTTTTAATTAAAAAATTTATAAATATTCCGTAAAATGCTAAAAACGTTATTTTAACGTTTTTTAACGTTAATTATAAATAATTTATATTTTAATAATTCAAAAGATTAACCGTTATTTTCTGGTAACTAATTATATTATTCTTAATATTTTTCTTATTTATTATTAAAAAATTATTATTTAAATCCCGATAATAAAAATTAATGTTATATATAGGTCGTTAACTTATACGATCGTCCTTTTCGTTTTTAATACGTTATGTCGTTATTTTTAAGTTATAATTTCCTGTTATTTTACGATTTATTCGTTTAATTTTTTTGCTAATTTCGAGGTTTATTTTAACCGTTTACGGTATTTCCGTTAGGTATTAATTAAAAGTTTGCTATCGTATACCTTGCCGAATTTAACCAGGTTGGCATACCATTTCCGTAAGTTTTTTTTTAGAAAAAAAATTATTTTTTTAATTGCTGGAAATATAAACTTTAAAATTTATTTCGTAAGGTCGTTAATATTCTTACGGAAATTATCGTATTTTCGGTTTTCGTAAATATATATAAAAAAGTTCTAAATATAAATTTATTTATTTTTTATAATTATCTTAAGCATATTTATTAAATAATCCGTTCGATCGGTTTTTTCGATATATATAATTTCAGTAAATAAATTAGTCGCTTACGTCGTTTACGTCGTTTAATAAAATCGTTTTTTCGGGTAAGTAATTATATCGGATTTTATAGGTTTAATAAATCATAAAATCTTTTATTTAAGATCGATATAATCTCATATATTAAACGTTTGCGCTTTAGATCGGAATTCGCTTTTAAAATAATTTTAATTTTTGGGTTCTTTATAAATAACTAAAAATGTTAACGGTACGGTTACTATTATTAATAATATATAACTTATATCGTTTTAGTAATAACTGATTAATTTATAATAATACGAATTAAGCGAATAAGAATTTTAATTATCAGATATAGGGGATATTAATTATGTTATGTTAAATAGCTAATTACGTACGCTTTCGTAACGCGTATTAATCCTTGAAATAATCTAGCCCCGGAACATATATGTTCCGATCAGAGGGATATCTCCATATATGGGGTGCTAGCGCACCCCTGCTAGCTGACATTTTATGCCAGCTGGCTGCAGTAAACCTTAAGGGTGGAAATGGATTTTATAAAAAGTTATAATAGTTTTCGATTTAAGTAAATTCGAAATTAAAAAAAAACCTTTTTTATTTAACGGCATTAAAATTTAACGTTATAAATAAATATATTAATAATAAATTATTAGAAAATAATTTTAAAATAATTTAATAAAATTTTAAATTTATATAAACGGATATTTAATTTATATAAAACTTTACGGTATTTTATTACTAAAAGTTAACGGCTTTATAACCTGGCAAAATAAAACTAAATATATATATATATATATATATAAAATAATATTCTTAAGGTTTATCCTTAAGGTTTATTCTTAAGGTTTACTGCGACCATGCGGAACCAGCCAGCTGGCATAAGGTTCATCAGAGTCGAAGCTTATCGGCAACCACGCATCAGTCTGCTTCAGAGTAAGGTTCTGCTTCAGAGTAAGGTTCTATGGGACTGAGGTATATAATCTATCTTAACCGTAAAGACCATTAATCAGTTATCGTGTTCGAAGATATTGGGTATAATATCTATCGTGTGGATTATATGTATAATGATTTTTTATGTATTTGGCTCAGCCTGGAAAATAAGGCTTGAACCTATATCAACCTTGCATATATATAAAATATTTCGTAATAAGATTACGAAATCTTATTTTTAAAATTTGCCCTTAACGTTCGAACCTACCTTTTAATATAAACATATTATAAAAAATTATAAAATAAGGTTTTAATTATATTAAAAGATTTAAATAAAAATGGTTTTAAATATATAAAAATACTAAAAACTAATCGGATTTTAAAATTAAAGTATTAATTAAAAACGTAAAAAAAGTTTTAAAAACTTATTAAATTAGGACTTTAAAAAAAGTTTAATATTATTACCTGCATTTACGTTAAAATTATTTTTGCCATTTTCGGTAACGTAAACCTTAAATTTTATATAAATAAAAATATTTTATAAAAAAATTTAAAATTAATATAAATTAAACGCCGTTATAATATTAACCTATTAGCTACGACGTAAATAATTTTTTTGTTAAATTAAACTTTTAAAAATAAATAATAATAAAATATTTTATTTTTTATTAAAATGGTGCAGGGTGCAGGGCCGAGGATGTGGCCCCACTGATCAGTTAGTCAGCATCATACATGTATTTCTAGGAGCTCTTTTCGCCGGGCGCAACCCCGGAGACACTCACCACTCATCATCAGACAGACTGGTCTCAATACCAAATCAATTGCATTGACTTCAATTTTCTCTAGAACCCTGGGCTCACTCGTGATACTCTCTTCGATTACCTACTGATCAGGACTTACTCCGTCCCGCCCCATTTCATTATATATAATAATTATTTTAAATTATTTTAATCTTCCCATTCTAATTTTGTAAAATACGATATTTAATTCTTTTGGTTTAAAATTATCGTATATTAACTTTTCGGTATAATAATTATTTTAAATTATTTTATTAAAATTTTATTATTTAAATAACTTTAAATAATTTGCTAATGGATAATCGTAGGTACCCGTAAGTCCTTGGCAAGACCCAATAGGTACTTAATGGGTCCTTGGCAAATCTGATGGGTACCCATTCCCTCACCCTAGCCTTTATATGCCGCCTGAGAACGAATGATAAGAATCATTGCTTCATATTACCGCAGACTCGGTCTCGCTCTTGGAATGAAGATGTCCGTAGTATCATCATCTCGACGGCTTTAACACGGCAACAGAGTAGCACATAGCCAATAGTACTGTGTATCAATGTCTAGGGTATTTCTGAGCCAGGTCTATAGTAGCTTTCCGACGGCGGTATACGTGTTACTAATGGTTCATTACATTATTCTCGCCGTTATCACCGGTATCACCAGAGAAATGACAGCTTTGAAGTTCACGAGTCACGGGATTAAGCCTTTGCCAGTAGAGGCTAATCGGATTGACTCCGGCCGGAGATACAAGCCGCGGAACTAAGGCATACCGAATTTGGATTTTTAGTAAGCGCCCTGTCTCCCGCCCGGCCCGGCAGCTAGTGACGCTTGATAAGCACGGCAACGAATGTCCGTACTTAGGCTTACGGTATGTTCGGTACTAGAATCGCGCTTCTCATTGTCCCCACTGTTACGGCTTCCAGTTATTATCGTATTGTCTTCAACTATCGAAGAAGTATTAATGGCTGCACAGCCAAGCCTTGTAAGACGCTCGTTAGCAATCACCCTGTTGGGATGCTTGGCTCCCACTTGCTCTCCTACTCAAGTCACACCTCCAACTCGTTGGCGCTTATGAAGGGTTGTAGCAACACTGCATCCTTTGGCCAGTTACACCATGCCATGGAATTAAAACCGCATTTAGGGAAGTCCAGCACCCGACGTACCCGGTGCTTCAGTCCCGCCCTCTTCCAGCACCGGCGTAAGCCGACGGCGTTACCGGGCACCGCACTCGGGCCCCGTCCTATGACCGAATGGTGGTCCTTCGGCCTAGCGATAGAGAAACTATTACCCCGAGAAACCAGCGCTTGCGAGACATAAGATCCTCTTAATGATACACCAACCGGGTGTTACTTGTATGAAACGAACAGACCGTAGCGCGTACTACGTCAAAACACCCGTGAATCAACATCATTGTACGATCCCAAGAGAGAGTTCCAACGAGGTTTCAAAGCTCATTTCCCTTCGTACTGGGCATATAGAATACCGCCGTCTTAGCCCATGTTTTAGGTCCGGGAACGGGCTTCTAGACTCGATCTCCCAGGAACCTGTGGATCAGGACCCAAAACCAATTGCTCGGGCTTACAGCGAACGAGCCTCTCCGGCTCCGGGAAAGCATTGCTCCTCCCCGGTGTCTTATCTTAGCTCTGAGGTCAGTTACTCATTAATCGTGAAGTTTGCGGGCTGAATCAGCAACCATTGCAACCGCCTGTGAGAGAACCCAAAGAGGGGAGGGTCTACGGAAGAAAAAAAAGTTTTTTTTAATGTACGCGGTAACGATTCCCTTGATCCCAATTTCCAGGCATGGATTCCTCTCCCAGACATCAGCAAGCGGCCCGCGACACGCTGAATACGCTGGTGGCCGGATAAAGGAGTAGAATGTACTTTTCCTAAAAGGCATATAGGCCTGCCACCATTGGCTGCAGGCTTCGCTGGCCCCGACGGTCCCGTAACATTAGTTCGCTGCCTAGTAAGCTCCCTATCTATATGGAAACGTAATCCCGGGTGGTTGGTCCATTCAAATCTCCGGATGGGGGTACTCGTCGTGTAGGAATCAACCAATCAAGGCGGAGCCGGATCCGGCCCCACCGGAGAAGCCCGTCCGTACTCTTTAGGACCATGGCAGGCGGGAATCGCGGCCCCGTCGGGGGTCGGTCGGCCGCAACCTCGTGATTGATCACGGCAGCGATCCGCCCTCCGTCTTCGCCTTAAGCTGCTCGTTCGTTTTTGCGCGGGTCCATGATGGTATCCATGTGTTGTCTCGGAGATGAATTCGACGACCTGCCTTCCCTATCTCTCAAGCTTCGTCGAGTTCGTATTGTTCACGGTATTCCATTCCGCCTGGAAGTATTGTTTATTGTGGATAATAGGAGTAGACGTACTCCCAACTTAGATATGAATGAATGGATGGTTAGGCGATGCTTCTGTCGAAATTGGGGAGGTAATTAGAGAGCTCGAGCCCCTCTTGCAGGGGCTCGAGCTGAAAACACAATGAGTAGGTAGATGTGCAGCTATGGAGGTCTCATCGGTCACGCTACGCCAAGATTAACCAAGTCGGCCTACTTGAGCATGCCAGCTGTCTCCGTCGGCATAACCCTCGGATGGGGATGTATGCGTGCATAAGATCTTGTCGCGAACTTACCCATAGTTATCAGGAAGCAAGCCATAGCTGGGGGGGTCTCGCGCCGAAAGAAAAGAATCAATGACCTTGCAGCGACTTTCGAAAACCTGTCAATGGCCACACCACAACCTTCGATGAGACGGACATTCCGCAACCACATTCTTATTAGGATTTTTATACACCACGACTCGCGGCGTCAATCGTACAGCTCGTAATGCTCTGTCCCCCAAACTCGACATGTAAACATTTTGTTTTTGCCACCATAATGCAGCCAGCAGTCCGTGAAAGTCAACCACCGCGACTAAAGTACATAGGCTTCCCGGTACATCAACGGACAATACCATGTGTTGACCCCAGTCGAACCAAGAAACCGACCCCTGGAAAATTCAGTATGTTCCTAGGATAAACCTCTGACCAAAATACAGCAGTTTGGGAAGCCGGGAGGCCATCCATCCTTCCTCATCCGGGCCCTGCTTAGGCATCAATGGCGTCAGTGTCTTTCGCGGGCTGTCCCCATCCGCGCATCTAAGACTTAGACTTGACGCGCTTGGCGGTAGGGCGGGTGATGTGGCCCGCGGGGATCCAGCTCTCGTCGTAGCCCTTGTCGGCCCCGCTCGCGACGACCTCGGGGGCGGACGCGTCGTCCTTCTGGTCGATGCCGACCTTGCCCTTGCCCTTCATCGACGCGCGGGTGCGCTTGTTGGCCTGTGGGAAGAAGGCCTCGATGTACGTCTTGTAGACGAAGTAGAGGGCGCCGCCGAAGAGGGCCGAGAGAACCAGGTACAGGAAGATGCTGAATTCGCCGTCCGTTAGTTTACGGGGGAACACGACTGATGAGAGATGGCGAGACACTGAAAGAGGGGAAAACTCACATCTGAGGATCGAAGAAGCTCGTGGGAGCCTCGACGATGCTGACGACATCGTTGTACACCTCGACCTGGTAGATGTTGTTGGCGGAGGTCATGATGACGCCGGTAAGCTGCAGCCGAACATCCTGGGGCTGCATGTCGAGGACGAAGGAGTAGGGTAGAGAAGACTTCTCGCCCGAGGGGATCGAGGCCTCGTATCGGACGGTGGTCAGGTTGCGAAGGATGCTGGCCGACGGGTGGGAGTCAGGGCCAAGGTCCTTGGTGGTGTGCAGCTGTCCGCCCATGAAGGCGAAGGTGATGGGCTCATCCTCGTGGTTCGTCACCTCGACAACCGCCTTGGTCGGCCGGCCGTTGACGAGCTTGACGCCGAAGATGTCGGCCTCGGGAAAGGTACCGATGACGTCTGCCTTCAGCTCGGGGACGGGTGTGCCACCGGCGTTCTCGTCAAGTGGCTAGATGAAGCGATACACGTGTTAGCCGCCGTAATCTTCATATAATAGCCATTGTTACACCGGTGGCGTTGCAGCTTCAACAAGGAAGATCCAAGTGCATTGGAAGGTGACATACCGAGTCGGCCTGGGCGAAAACCGCCACAGCGCGAAGGGCGAGAGCAGTTAGAGCTGAGTATTTGAAGGCAACCATGTTGGACAACCCAATCGGATACAATTATTACTTAGTATACAGGGAAGGGAAACGAAAGTTACGGGAAAGGAAGACGAAAGAAGTAAGGAGGCGGAATTGAGAATGTGGAGGAAGAAGCTCAACGTCTTCAATTGCAATGGTGGATCACAGAGGGCTGCTGCATTGGGGAAAAGGAAAATGTTGTGTTCCTTGCAATGTGGTCAATTGAAAGGTTGAATGGGGGCCCTGGGGTAGCTCTAGCCAATTAGATACAAGCAGAAAAAATACAAGTACCATTGAATATGCATAGACATTACATATGTAGTACGTGCAAGGTATATCATCAGCCCTAGGCTGCTCCAGGTTCGTCTACCATCTACGAGGACACGTACCCGGTAGCTTTCTCGCTCGGCCTCCCCTAGGTACATAGACTGAATAACTTGTCATTTCGCCTCCTTATACGATCGTTAATCTCAACGTCTAGAATAATTCAGTCCATTTTGATGCACCACATTGATGGTGTAATTTGGGGGCCTCCTTATTCGCCCGCCCGGTAGACAGAGCACTCCGGGGCTCCGGGCTTCCGGGCCACTGCACAGCGCACAGCGTACCCATGTAGCTAGATCCTGCCGAGCAAGTTTGAGATATCGAAACGACTCGGAGTTTCTCTAACTGCTGATAACCTTATCACTGCCAATATTTTTCTGTGATATAATACCAAGCCCCCTGGTTTAGTCTAAAGGGAATTCTGGAATGTTGATTCTTGCTGCTGTGGTTCAGTTATTGCGTCCTCGACTAACCTTTTTTGAATAGCCTCTCGTTCTCAAAGCCTCGCTTAAGTCGGTCTATACAGCGTAAAGTATGTATATTTAGTTGACTGCTGAGAAGGCAACCGCACCGCATTATAACGCCTCTTTCCTCTTCATCCCAGGACTTGCAAAGCGCGTAGATAAAGCAAGTAGAATCGAGCCTGTAAATAGACCGGCTAAATTACGACAACCTAGTCAAAACCCGTAGAATCAATCACAACGTTGCTTCTCATAGCGCTGCAATGAACCCATTACACAACAACTGCTAAACCGCGAACCCGCTTAACAGCAACAATTTCTCTCCCTCCAAACGAAATCAGGGTATACAGTTTATCCTCCATTCTATCCTACCAACTTACACTCCACCCAACCCAGCGTTCCTACTACAGGATGTCGTCCCAGCCGTTCAACAGATCGGCACCGCCGCCCACGCCGCCGAGGCTGCCAAAGATATCGTCATCGCCGAGATCGAGGCCGCCGCCAGCTGCCGACGAGCCGGGGCCGCCGCCCGCGCCCGGACCACCCACAGCACCGCCGAGGTTCATCTCGTTCCCGGCGCCGAGGTCCAGGTGGTGGTGTTGGTGGTTGCTGTCGTCGCCACCCTGTGCGGCGGCCGCCGAGGAGGAGGCGTCCGGGGGAAACGCGTCGCTCATGCCGCCGAGCGCGTCCTGCAGCATGGCCTCGGCCTCGGCGACCGTGGGCTGCGGCGGCGCGGGGAGCAGCTGTGCCTCGACGCGGCGGTACAGCCGGACGGTGTGCTCGGCCGTCGCCGCATCCGACCTCTGCTGGATCACCTTGAAGTCCTCGGCCTCGAACTTGAGGGCCTCGCACAGCGAGATGCGCGTGTGCGGCGGGATGACTGGCGGTGGTGGCGGCGGCACGTGGTGAACATGGCTGTGGGCGTGGTGGTGTAGCGCCGGGGCCAGCGTCTCCGGCGGCGGCGGCATGTTGGTCACGTCCGGTGCACAGACGAGGGCCGTGGCCACGTCGTAGACGACGCTGCCGCTCCCCGCCTCCGTCTGCTGCTTCACCTCGTCGAGGATCACGTACAGCAGGCGCTTGGCACCGAGTATCCTGAGCGCGGCCAGGATCTGGCGGTGCGTGTATGCCGTCGGCATGATGTTGATTCCCGGGTGGAGACTCCACTGCACGAAGCCCTGGATTGTGTGTCGCACGGACGCCACAAGCCCGCCGTTCGCCGTGCTGGTCCACGCCTCCAGCTCGTTGTGCCCGGCGCCCGCGGTGCGCCTCGAAAACCGGGTGTTGTCCTTGATGGCTTTCAGCAGCGGCTCGATATCCTGGCTCTTAGGGTTTTGCCGCTGTGATAACCTCAAGGCGTGCTCTAACGGCTTTGCGACTATGTTCACGACGGCTGTGAGCATAGACTGGGCTTCGTTAGAACCCTGCTTTGTTAGGAGGATCAACTGTAGAACTCGTATGACGGCCTTTTTCTCCTGGCTGATATCCGACCACAGCTGGTTAGCCATGTAGGAAATCGCGAGCACGAGGGAAGGAAGCAAGAAGGTGTCGACGAGATCTGCCAACAACTAAATCAGTGTGCATGCTATAAAAGGTTCATCGATCCGTAACTCACATTCGAGGCCTGTCTTGAGGCTTTCCTCGCTCAAATAGCCAGTACCGAACGCCAATACGATATTCTGGAATAAAGTCGCAACTAGCAAGTAGAAGTCCTGCGGAGGACACGATGACATCAACTCGTCTCCCAGGCCGCCGGCTCCCGTGTCAAAAAGACCATGGATCCACCCATCTAGGTGTCCTTTTTCCTGGTCAGTCAGCTCATCCAACGACCGACCGAGTTGGCCGTCGTGAAGCAACTTGGCAACGAACGAGTCCGGAGACCGTATGCCGAGATCCAGCGGGGATAGGTTATATCTATAGACGAATGCCAACAGAAGCAGCATTACCGAGCCGAACTCTTCGTAGACGGGCTGATATTCGCCTTGGTCTTCCTCGTAATTCCAATTGTCTAGCAGTTCGCAAAGCGGATGTAAGATGGTTATGGGCCTCTCGAATAGGAGCATGACATCGAGAGAAAGCGGTTTCCTGGCAAGCTGGCTACAGAGTAACTTAAGGGTCATCGTCTCCTTATTATTGCAGAGACGCGCGATTACCTGTGAGGGTTTAGCAGGTTCACCTTTAGTGCCCTGGCGCCTCCTGGCAGCTCACCTCCGTCAGGGCCTGGCAAACGGCACCGACATTGCCATCCATGTTGTCCAGTTCGCCTATTAGCCCTTGGATTCTTTCGGGGTCCGCCATGCACTCCTCAACAAGCGCTTCTCTGATATATTTACCGGCGGAAGGCAGGGTCTGATACGTAATCTCGCCCAGCAAGCCCTCGATGCTAGATTCCGGAATCAGGCCATGCAAGCAGCAGGCAAAGCAAAAGTCTTGCCGCACGGTGTCCGTGAAGGAGTTGTTATTGTTAGATTCATCAAACATTCCCGACAGGGTTGGAAACGCATTGGTATCGACTTGGCTAAGAGCTTCCGTAATGCAGAACTGTGCCGTTAGTGGAGGGAACATAGAGGACGCCAAAGTTGCGAGCAGTAGCGGGAGTTTGTTAATTAGGTATGAGCGTAATAGGTGGCCCGTTTTGTGGCCTTCATTACGGAAGACCGCGTTTGCCAGCACATCAAAGGATGCCAGTATTAGGTCTATGGTGGTGGATTGTATGTCGCCCTGTCCGGGTTAGCCCTCTACCTCGGCCGGAAGATTGTATTTTCTTCCCTACCTGGTATCTGTTATGGAGATAGCTAAAGAAGGCATTATCGTCTATGAGAGGTCGTCCGACCAGCTAAGCGAGCGTAAGTAGCCTGACTCGGCACATTTGCGTCCGATATACGTACGGCTGCGTTCAAGTAGATATATAAACCGGCCCGGGTGTTAGTTATCGGTAGTTCGGGCACGACAAAGTTGTCGAGGCCGACTGTTGAGTCGAGGATATCATCCATCTCGGTATTGACGGGATCCTTCTTCTTATCAAGAGGGTCGAAGGAGGCCAGCGTTTCCGTACGGAACAGCTCAAGCCGGCCGGCAATCTGCGGCGCATTCTGTAACATCAAGGGCACAAAAACGGCCAGGCTTTCGGACAACGCCTTGCGTGCCTCTTTTAAAGGTTAGTCATGAGGTGCCTGGATCGAAGCCTGAGACAGTCGGGCCAAACACACCTTTGGCGAAGGGCCGGCCGAGAGCATTCAATACCGTTCGGTTTTCACAAACGCTCAGGAGAAGCATCACGAACGCAGCCCTGGAGCCCTCCATCTCGTCCTTGGACGGCGCGTTCTGCAGCTGGCCCATGACGTCCTGCGCAAACGCCGCGGAGGCCGAGTTAAACAAAAACATCCAGTTCGATATGATCTTGCAAACATCCAGGGCATCGCTGGCACTCTTAATGCCAGTTCCTAACCCTACGGCTTTAGTAAGCCGATAAAAGACGACTTCCTCTGAAGAGTATGAGCTTCCCCATCTTAAGGATATTGTTCTAGCCTGCGCATCTTCAAGAGGAGGGTGACCAGCCTTTTGCGCCTGCGTATGCGACGTCGAATATTTATATAAGGCTCTAAGTATGGAAGGCGTGTCGATGAGCCTGCGTTGAGTGAGCACATGGATGTAACGAGGTATGCGCGGATCGAGGCTCTCGTGATTAGAGGGCTGGGGGCGGAGAAAGACGTCGGCGATGGCTGCGGGAGGCAATGGATATTTCGAGTTCAACAGGGGTACATAAGATTCGAAGGTTTCTGGGTCGAGGCGGGAAGAGATGCATTGCTCTAGGAACCTGTTCCATTGCTCAATAGATTGGCTGTGGTTTTGCATGCTCGTGGCAGCATCTCCCGATCCCGACTCTCCTCCCCAATCCATATCCATATCCATCACCATGCCCATATCCATATTGATGTCCATATCCCTTTTTGGATAAGCAGGACAGTAAGGCGTATCCTTGCGGGTGAACGCGCTACATCTATGCAGTGCAATGCGGAATGCGCTCGTCTTTGTGCAATTAATTTAAGCTTTTCGTATTATGCGATAACAATGTTACGCGCAAGGCTGAATCTTCTATTTGGAGTAGAGGTAGGTTGGTTTACGTCGTTGAGTAGAGGGAAAGTTTATACGTTGTTGAATAGAGGTTAGGTATGGACATTGTTGACGATGGCGCAAAGCTTCCTTCCGCTGAACATTTCATTCGTCGCACCTACCGACTTACCAGTTACCCATTGATAGCTATGAAAGATAAGATAGCTAATCTCTTAGCTTATCAATCAGGCATGCATGTTTGATGCCGTACCAAGTCACTTTTGTTATCTACAACTCCCAGGTGTATTCTTTTGTTAGTTGCCTCGACCGTGTCTACTACTACAGTGCAGGTAAATTGCCATATGATTTGTATAGGCATAAACATGCTCTGATCCTTTTTGTCGGTGCTTTGCCGTTATTCGCAAGGTAATAAAAATATCAATCTTGGCCCAAAATATCAATGTATATTCATACAATTTCTATCGGAATCTACCTTCTTGCCTCATACGGGCATCGGGTGGACCAGTGGAGGTAACTAAGAATACTCCTGGGAATTGTATCATACGCATGGGGGCATTTTGCATGCAGGTCTGTGCTTGGAGGATTTCAGCTTTCCAGCTGAGCCGCTTTCACAAGCCTCAGCTCAAGCCAAGGAGCTATCTATCCTGCTTAGATCGACACGAGCAGAGGGCTAAGCAAATACGTGTATACATCATAGCCATATTCCTCTCGATGTCCAATCGCCGCGGCTATTCTGACTGTGCGTTGTACTCTACTTCCTGCCACCAGTTTTCAAAGCAGCATTTCGAACAAATCAATAACAGATGCCATAATGGGGGGACTCTCCCCGTCACCCCGAATCCCCCGGACCTAACCCTACCTAACTAACTCGAATCTTAACTAACCTTAACCATAACCACGCTGCCTGTAAAGAATGTTGGTAACAGTATGCAGATGCTAAGTACAGTACTTGGTGACTATGTGGTCGTATCTACTGTCAATGCTCCAATAGGCTTAGTCACCGTCAGAATAACCACGGCGCGTGCCAATTATCAACAGGTCGTAAACTGTGGATCGTTTAGCCCTGTAAAGTAGGTAGGTTGTTAGTGCCCATTTGACAAAGATATTAGGTTCGGAGAATTCGGTTAATGGAGGGCCGGGCAGAAAATGGCTAGGTACTGAGCCAAGTATACTGTGGAGTTCATCTTATTACCTCAGTACTTAAGTATTCGAAGAAACATTAACGTTGCGTAGGTGTTAACAACGAAATATACCGAAAGAAAGACGTATATCGACGGTAGAAACTCGAACCCTTGCATATAATGTGTAAAAGTCGTAGACGAGAGAACAACCAGCTAAGACGCCCCCACGGAACTCAATGTAACCCTCCAATAGGAATTCCCGACGCCCCCAAAGAGTAGCCCCCAGCAAATAGCGTGTAGCTAGGATGTGTAATATACGACATTTGAAGCTGTATTGTACAACCCGAGACCCGGCAACCCGTATACTATGCGCTTGACTAAATACAATCCGCCACCCATCATGCGACGGTAAGATAACCACTGGAGATAGCAACTAGCACATGTTGGTCGGTTCGTTGATGGCTCTTCCCGGTGATGGCCAACCCCTCTCCTGCCCAATGCAAGCTGTGCCGGCAGCAACTCTTGCGGCCCAGTTATCAAAGAACAAAAATTGCGGCGGAGACTATATCCCAAACCGATTCAGGCTTCTTCGCTCTTTACTACGACGGGAATGCCGCCTGCTTCGGCCTCGGGAGACCGGGGCCCGACCATCCAGTCCTGCATCGCGAGCCACTCGCTCCAGTTCGACTCGGCGCTGATGATCTCCTTCTCGCTGACGTTCTGAAGTGGCCGTAAGAACGGGATGCTCTGGCCATCAGGCATGTCGTATTGAGATTTGACATCCAGCCAGCTGGCACTCTTCGCGGCGAAGAGGTAATTCCTGCGTTCGACCTCGTGGAGATGGCCGATGCCGGCGGCCCAATCATCGCCGAAGAAGCCATGCAGTATGGCGGGAAAGTCGAACCCTGTCGCCACGAGCCGGCGTATATATGGGTTCAGACTTATCGTGCTGGGTAGTTGGTTCGACATTGGAAGCTTACCCGCAGCCCGCGACGGGGGAGACGGCATAGCCGACGGAGATCCAGTAGGTCTAGACGAAACAACTGGTTGCCGTACCTCCTGGAAAGGGAGCTGGATGTTTACAAAGGCCGCAACCGCCTGCACCGGCCCGCTGTGCTGCGCGTGGTCTAGGAAGTATCGGACGCAGGATTGGAAGTGCGGATACCACTCGAGAATATCGAACTGGGCGTCTTCGGGGATGAAAGGGCCTGCTGGGGCGTTATCAGGGGCCAATCCTCTCGGCCCCGGTTGGAATTGTTGGAACATGGGAAATGACGAGGACGAAGGTCCACCACCGCCGCCTGGGTGGAAGGCCATTTTTAGCGTTTGAGTGCTATAGTATCTCGTAGTACACGACGTGTGTGTAAGAAGAGTGTCAGAGTATACGTGCACCCCTCTGTCGAACGCGGGCGCGCGATCAAAGGTTTAGTAGGTCCCAAACGGCAATGCGCTTTGACAAATTGATAAGGCCGCGGCGGCGTGGCGCTCTAGACGTATAGGGTCTTGGAAGTGTCTAGTAACCTTTCTAAACTGCCCGCTCGCCCAGGTAGAGGGCGTGCCGACAGCAAGAGTGGGGGGATCTCTACTACCGAGAGGATATGTCAAGAGACGGGCGACTTGGCGTAGCAGTCTATAGGATATGGGACGGTAGTTGTGCCGCATTTGGGGGATATATGGTAGTCCGAAGCAGGAGGCTGGACCAGATCAAGAATAGCTCACTGGCACCACCGACGAACGGTGGGTCAACCCGAGACTTTAATAGTCGTGAAGAGCCGGATGTCGTAAGCTCGGCTTCCCACCTTCCACCCAGTCCTTCGTTCAGACCCGGTCTGCCTCCGAGTTGAGAAGGAGAAAGAACTGGGGCCTGCTACTGGGCTGCGGGGAGTTCTGGCAAGATGATTAGAATATGCCCTGGGGCGTAGTAGTCCCCAGTCCTTGGTAGCTGAATCATAGGTCACCGCTCTCCCGGGACCGCCACTTAGTAGAAGACCTGTTCAACAGCGGGACCTAAACGGGACAGGCTTTGTGGGGGCCCCAACCACATTTTGTGAAGAGACAAAATAAGGTTTCAGGTACCAGATGGTATTAAGCGCAGCGTACCCAGACGAAGGAGGGCGGTACATACCTAGAGTAGAACTAGAGTGACTGGGGGAACAAATTAGTGAAGCCGTGGCTTCGATTATTTCCCATTAGCTCTCCGCTGTATAAGCTAGGCAAATCATCAAGCCGGGGTTTGACTTGCGGCGGGCTGCTCATCTTCTTCTTTCTCGTTCTTGTTTGTTTATATATAATTATGTTTTCTTACTTTCCCCTTGGGCTGCCTCCTTTTTGGCTTGACTTGACTGGGTCAAGCCTAAACTCTAGATTGATGAGTAATGCGTGGTGGGTAGTGGTAGTACATGTCTGCTATGGGCTCACATAGACTGGTACGGTGAGGCATGTGACTTTACAGTACCTACTTTATGTAGACAATTCGTTATGTATAGTAATCCAGAATCCCCCCCGGGGAGACGATGACGGAAGAAGTCGCCTTGCGGATTTCATGTTGCTTTGCAGAACCGGCAGGCTAGTATTATTTTTTCAATGACTGGATAACTCGGCATGTAGCTGCCCACTACACTCCCCTTGAACGTGCGGATATTCTCACGTCACCGTCCGCAAGGCTCCATGCGTCAGAAACAAGTTCAGCGTATTGTGGAGTGTGTGTGGTGAAATGGGCGCGTATGGCCCTGAAGATGTGTCAAGGGCAGCGGATAGAGAGAAGCGAATCGTGAGGCACCGCAGATCGGCAAGGTCCTATGCGATGATTGATGAATGGCGCCAGAGGATCTAGATTTGGGCTTGCTTGAGACCATTTTTTTGTCCTCCTTTACCCTGCGAAGATTATCAGATAGATGGGGGTGTCCAGCGGACAAGTCCACAGCCCCAGTAACACCCAGCTGGCAGGCTGAGTTCACCAAATGCATTTGGGCTGAAGACCCTTGAGCAGGGGTCCGAAAACCCTGCTTGCCCACCTGCCCTAGGCCTATGCGGTGCACTCTTGGGGAATCTCTTGGAAGGCTTCAGGGTCCTGAGGTGCCACTGCAGGGGGGGGAGAATTACGCGCAAGGGAGGGTAGATGGTCTGCTACAGGGAACCTCGCTTTCCACTGAAGAGCTCTCCCGGGCCAGACCGGACTTCGCCAGGGTGGAAGCACAGGATTGGAACGGGTCTGAAAATATGCGTCGGCGGAGGCTCAACTTGGCCAAGGAGATGCGATTGTTGGCATTCGCTCGGGCTATACCCTCCCCACCTTACATATGGAGCCTAATAAGTCTTGATGGTGTAGTCTGTAAGATCTCTTCTTTCACCGAGTCATTTGTCACGATGAAAGATTACCGAGGTACCTTGGTTTAAGGACCGAATTAGCGCATGCGCGGTTCTCGGCGCTCAGCGACACCCGGCCGGGGTTGTACCGGATTTTCTCTAATCACATCCTTGAAGGTGGATTTTACTGTACCTACTATTCGCTCTTAGCATCTCGGCTCCTTGCTTGTGCATCCTATGATCAACGTCACTTCTACAAGTAATCCCCATCTATTTAGTCATGTCATTGCCAATTCCTGGCAGTCGCGAAGTACCTCACCAAGCTAGCCCATACTCCGTCGATTTTCTGATACTCGCCTGAAATTTGGTGGTTTGACTGCCGTGCTCTATCTAATCTTAAATTCAGATCCTCTAGTCATTGTTGTCTCCCGTGAATCTCCACTGTTTAGTAGGGTGTACAGTACACATTGACTATCCACTTGCCGCAATCTGAGACCCTATTCGATATGGGGTTGGGTCTCCCCATCGCCTCTGTTGGGTCGGCCTGTCTCATGCCTGTTTAAATCATCACGGAGATGTACCTCCACATGCGCTGTTTAGTTCGTCGCTTGTGTTCCCAATATCAAATTCCCAGTACCTCCCCGTTGACAATCTCGAGGTTCATGGCAGACTAACCAGCGATGATATATCGGTATGGGTTCCGTCCGGGGGCCCTGACAGCAGGATAGCGATCGTCCTATATATTCAGCCATGGCTCCGGCATTTTGTTGACCATAAAATCTCATAGGCGAGGTCAAGGTCTCTGTGGCGCTCTGTGGAGGCTCTTCGGCCCCATCCTTCTCCGCAGCCCGAGCAGCTGGGTCTAGATTCTATCCGGCTTACACGATTGGGTACCTATCTATCTCCCCCGTCTGAACCCCATGCATTCTCTCTATTCAGCCTTTTTACACGCCTTCCCCCACACTATCAATAATTGGACGGGCCTAAGGCGGCGCGTCTGAGATGTCAAGTTGACAGGTACCGAGAACTCAAACCCCATTAATGCGAGACCGCATAAGCATATCACAAGTTGCCAAGCCACCCAGCCAGGTTTCATTTGACTGTGATTCGCTGCACCAAGCTACCCTCCACATACCCCTTTGAGTGCCCACTAGCGCAAGGGACTATGCCCAACGCCGAATCCCTCGTGGGGTCTTATCCCCAACTTGGCAGCCGCTTCCATACCCTGATAAACTAGGGGCATTCTTGTACAATTCTTGTTGCTAGCTGTTCCTGTCAAATGGACCGCTCCAGTTCGTCTCAAAGTCGTATCCTCTTCGGGAGCTAACGAGACGGACGACCAGGGTCGGTTTACTTGCAGAAGGAGCCGGTCAGATGAGCAAGCCAATCGTTATCATGAACCTGTCGCCTTTCCGAACTGATCGCCTAACTGACATTATCGATGTCGCCTTAATGAGCCAATTTCAAATCCGATACGTCAGATTCTAAGGGGAGCCCAACACATCCTATAAGGAATAGGACTCCTGGTAGTGAGTGTACTGTCACTCCATTGGGTTGAAAGAATACAAATCCTCTCATGGCGGTTTAAGTAGGTGGATATCGAGAACCGCACCCGACGGTGAGGCGCGTGCGCCGCCAATCTTCACCCCCTGCTACACAAGATCTTCAACCGTTTCCGGGAACTTGCATCATCAGACTCCCGGGCGAACGGTCGAGACAATGATTAATGCACGAATTCTTACCGATATGTCGTGCCTTGGTGCCAGGAGCCGGTGCGGCCGCGGCGGCATGGCTGTGGAATTGGTCGATGGGCCAGATAATACAGAACCCCGACTCCTTGTTCCCCCTGAAGCCATACATAGTAGAGAGGGCTATTGTCGGCCGATATAACGTGGATACTGTAGGCACATCGTATTAATATACGTGTATAGTAATTCTCCGAAGCTACTAAGTATCCAACAGACAGCGAAAAGGCAGCACCTCTAACAATTTCTTGTATGTTATAGCCCGAACTCCAACAAATATCATAAAATCACCAATAAGAATGCCTAAAACCGCTCCCACTTCCCATTTAAGGTAACACGTCAGTTAGCTGTTACTGAGAATTGTTAGAGGTGCTGCCATTTCGCCGTCCTTGGATAGGAACAGGGTCGACTCTAGCTTCTCTGCTCGCTGGCTGAGTAGAGCAAACCTCTGCGCCGTCAGCTTGAGGCTCTGTTCGCTCAACATTAGTTGCACAAATAAACGCTGGGGCCGTGAACCGCACTAACGTCTGTTTAGGCTTGCCACCGTCGCGATCTACAGGTCGTCATTTGACGGACCTACCGAGCACTCCGGAGGGGCCGCTTCGGTCATTCATTAATTCAACTTCGCCTCCGCCGCAGGGTGGCAATAATCGCGGCGTCACCCTCAACATATCTGGCAAGCGTCTTGCTTCCTAGACTTCAGCTATAACTAACAGGATACCTAGGCGGAAACTTGACGGGCTTTATCCCTGCAATTCCTGTGACGGCAACGCTCTATTCGCCGCGTTGGCAACCGCACCGGGTTTTCTTCGGTGATGGTCGTGATCTCTTCCATTAGATGATGCGCTTAGATGTTTGTTCAAGGAACTCGTTTTGCCGAAAATAGAGATGGTGCAATGGACCCAATTCGGATGCACGTGCCTACAAGTATTGGTCTATCTCTTACAGCCTCTATAACGGGGGAAATGCTTGTTCCACATGCATCTGACGGCATCGAGGTCGCGCACTATGTCATTCCGCCGGATGATCTCGGCCGGAACTGCCTATAGGCGGCCAAGTACGGCAACGATCATCGAGGGCAACCCTAAGTTAATGACTTATATGGATTCTGTCGCATCCGAAATTGGCAAACAAGTATGAGTACCGGACATGGTCTCTTGTGCTTTTCTCGCCCGAGAGATAGACCCTCCTGCCAGGGGTAAGACAAACAGCAAATGAACGCGTTCGCATATGGTCCCATACGATCGTCATCGCGGAATCATTATCCAGACATCAGCATCGGATTCCTATCCCGTCGTGACATCACACCCGGGTAGATGATATCGGATGGGGAACGCCGGGATATTCTCGTTCTGTTACTGAATACACGGACTGATTCGGAAGATTTGACCTAGGCCGGCGGATCGGTAGGAGGGTGCAAGGCTGCATGGTTTCACAGGAGCCCCAAAAACGGTACCTGAGGAGTTCCGTTTGTCGCAAAATATAGTTTTAGGCGCACAACAGCAACACTTCCAGCGAAAAGCCGTTTGTAGTCTCGTCATGCTGCGTCACTGGATTCTGAGGAAGCGTAGGAGCCCCGCGCGGCTATGTGCATGAACCTCGAGAGTGGCTAGTTAACCGACTCAGCCAACTTTTTATGGTACTATCACATCTCTTCAATCGGCACGACACAGGTTCGATGTGGAACTTCCATGGAAGGGATTCCCCTCTGTTGGTCGCAACCATCTGGTAGCGCTATTAGGCAACTGCTGATCAATTTTAAAGCGTCCATATTTGAACTTTAACAAAGGCTGGCAAGAAAGTCGTTAAGTCCATGCCGGTGGAAAAAAAACCGGGGCAGCTTTTGTTTAACATAGTAAGGCGGACTAGGTGGAAATTACATGTCATATTAAGTTCGATTCCTAATCGCGCTAGTTGGTACTCCCTGTCGTTCGCAACCATCTGACATGCCCCTCATCTTATTGGGAGGAACCGACAGTATGGTAACGCAACGTTGGCTGATTACAACTCGCATCTTAACCGTCTCCCCGGGTCTGCAGTAATAGGCAGACCTTTAGTTAGATGTCTCTACAACCGCCGCCCGCGATGACGAAATTTGTATTCTCCTCACATACCCCATTGTGTCATCAGAAAGTCCTCGAACATCCCGTACGGCCTGCTCGAGGCGTCAGTCCTCCAGGATTGATCCACCAGACCCCAGCCCCACGCTGTGTAATCCGCAAACCCAGCGTGCGCATCATGAGTGAGCAGCCCTCCAAGAAACAGAGTGCCGCCTAGCATGCCAAGAGCTTCAGCGGACAGGTCGTACAGCTCGTTATCCAGCCCTTCTATACCCTTGCCAGGTGCGCAATGCTGGATGCTTCGGAGACCGACTTATGTAAGCAGAGCTGGACTGTCCGATGTCGAGTCTGAAATGGTTGGCGCTTGCGGCGAGTGGTCATATTCGGGTTCTGATACTACGACGAGTTGAATGGCAGTCCGCTGCACCAGCCGCTAGGTACTGTACAGTTCATGCGACCCTGTTTACTAGGCGTCTCAAGAAGCCGATTGGTGCCCTGTTTGATTTGGCCTTCTTCCTTGGGGTATTCCACCATGCCCAACTCCGAGATGAGCCGTATACGAGACAGCCCCAGGAGTTAGGCTTTTAGCAACTCGGAACTTGGGCATCCTATGGACCTAGGTTTGTTTTGCTCGGCCGAAACCCTTTACTCTCCTCGGACAACCCGCTCTATCCTGACAACTATATTGGCATAGAGAAACGAAAGAAGCGCACGTGGACGAGCGTGCGGCTGAGTACCTTGACCAATATATTGTTCAAGCCGCGCTGACAGGGCCCCCTTGCGAGCGAAGCACGAAAGTAAGACTAGTGAACGTCTGACAGCCCCGACACACCCAGTAACATCAGCTGGATCTGCGCGCCTCCAAGTACGTATCTATCTGCTCCCCGCGCGTACCGCGGGAAATGAGAGAAAACCCCTGATTTCTGTTGAACTTCCATGCAAGCGTGACCAGGTGGGGGTTCCACGCCCCCCTGATGCGCTGCGCGCCCCCATCCCCCGCGATCTGTGTCAAGCTGTGTCCTCCGAAAATCGTGCAAGGGGGGAGCCACGAATATCAGCTTAGCGCCATGCATAAGCCGGGTGATCATGGCACACGCGTGGCTGGCGTGCCATGGCACGGGCTCGGCAATGTGCGCGCGGGCGGCTCCTCCGGAGTTCGATAGAAGTTCGTGTCGCCTCCAAATAGTATCTCGTATCTTACTTGCGTAATCCACGCCATGATGATCGACAGGAGGCAAGGCTTAATGGGCATCCCTCGGTCCAACTATTGAGGGAGGTGAAGCCATTACCGATTGCTAATGGGCAGAACATCAAACGCGCAAAACCCGCTACGTCCCCCCGCTCTGGGCCGTGTTTCCAGAATCGATAGTTGAAAGCAATAGCTCTTGATGCAACAATTTCATATTGACTTTCGCCATGATATAATCTCCCTAAACTAGGACCCAGGAGAAGGCGCCTGCTGGTGCGCCCGAACAGTGAGATTGCAGAGACGGACTAACTAGAAATGTATCTCACGCGCGGTCCAGACCCTACCGGCACCGGGCACCAGGCAATGCGATAAGAGGCGCATCCCGTCCGACTGTCCCCCAATATCGGCCCTGACAGCTGGGTTTGCAGCATCCGCACCCGCATGACTCAACAGACAGCGCCTGGCCCACAGATCACTCGATCAGAGGCTAGGAAATCTGGTTGATCAGGGGCGCAGAGCTAACGTCCCATCATCCGAGACATAGTCCCAGGCGGGCCGCTCCCCGACTGGACGAAGTACTAGTGTGGACTGTCCGTGTTACATAGCACTCGACAGAGTGGTCGACGTGGGTTCGGGGCGTGGTCCGAAGCCGGATTCCGGATGAGGAAAAGTAGACAGGCTGCCTGTCCATGGAAAGGAACGGCGAGGCTAGATTCTGGAAGTGTCTATGTTTATCATAGCAGTATGCCTTTGGGAGGTGACGATGCTGGCATCTAGACTGGACTTTATGAGCGAATGACCGAGAAACTTCTCCCGACCCCTTACTGCGTGCGGAACAGCCGAGACAGTTCGTGACCAACGTTGCATGAGGGGCTCCCAGTATCTGCGTGCAAAACGGCTATGCACGGCAAACCCACCGTGAAAAGCAATTCGACTCAGAAAGGCGGTCGAGGCGCGTTCTGACGGGGCCTTCTAGCGCATTTTTCGAGTCAAAGTCGCTGCCGTCTGTTTCCCGGAGATGGAGCAAACATTTCATGCTTCTTTGCTATCTATTCTGAGCGTTCTCGAGCTTGTCTCGATCACTGGCATCGCCCTGTCTAACGGTCGATTAACTGGAAAAGCGCTTCCTCTCATAGCAAGACTTACCCCTTCCCCTCATAGCAAGACTTACCCCTTCCCCTCATAGCAAGACTTACCCCTTCTCCTAATCTCCCCCTATCTAGCAGTAGTCTCAATGTGTCGGCGGCCGCAGGATCCCATGCTAACTGACCTGAGGGACGAATAACGCAAACGCGTCAATCCCCCGTAACTCAGTCCTGTATCAGGAGTGGGCTTCCAGGGGTGTGGGTGAGGATAAGACGGCTCGCGGACTCCCACCGCCGAGCCGAGTTGGGTGAGAAGACGACAGCTAGCCAGCGAGGCCGCGCCTGGCTCGTTAACGCTGAAATGACCCTTAACGGGGCCGGGCACAAAAGCAGACAAGAACGGACATTGTGAGCAGGTCGTTGATGATGTAGATATTGGTGCTACAACTACCTAGGGATGCGAAGCGGAGGGGAGGATACCGGTTGCGTGAGATGAAGCAAAAACACAGGAGACGTCCCTGTACGGTAGTTCATCTACTCTTCGCTATTACGAAGCGCTGTCCGACCGCATACAACGGGAGAGCGAAGACATCGTCTGCCCTTAAGGGCGAGGCCTGACGGCCTCAACGGGGTCTCTTACAGATGCTTACCCCTACCGGAAGACGCAGTTAACCCCCTCGTTCTCGACAGAGGTAGGAAGCGGTTGAGCGCCAAAGGCGTGTGTGACTATCGGGAACTCTTTCGGCCTCCCAAGGAAGTCGTAGCCAAGGCGGGTGAGCCCATACAAATCCGCGACGAAATGCAATGTTGCCCTTGTATTCCGACGGAGACAACCAGATATTCGGTTAGGACAAATCTGTTTGAGCTTGATGTAGTGCGGCTGATGGGCCCACGGTAGCTCACATGCACACCCACTCGTCAGGCCTTCGGTTCCACGAGCTCTTTGCGAGACTTGCTCTCTGGACTCCCTGATTAAGTAGAGGCAGCTTCTTTTCCGCGCCTATACTCGTACCTTCCTTCGGATTGCATGTCTGTGGAGGTCGTGTTGGGGTGTCCTCGCCATGGTCCGGGAGGGGTTCCCCTGTCGACCTATACAGCCATCCCTGGCGTGACTGACTTCTTCATGAAGCCTGCACACATCATGAGGGAGCACGGTTCTAGTATTGAAGATATTTGCTTGGGCCTAGGGGGTTCGCTTGCTTCTGTCCGGCTCTATCAACCGCGGAACCGCCGAGGGCAGTTGGCCGGTCTTCGTAAGTGAATCACTGCAGAGTCGAGGCGAAGGACTCGAAGTACCTCATAGCGCCGTCCGGCGCAGACCACTATATTGAAAATTTTATTTATTAAATACCTAGCCAGTTTCTGCGAGGGAGTAGCAAGGGATGTAAAGCAGACAGACAGACAATATTGTACCGCTCAGCATACTTGGAGATCCGTTTCTGGCGGCTACAATATGTGACTAGCTGCCGTAAGCCCTTATTATTATACCAGGCGTGTCGGCTATCAAGGGGCTACTGAGTCTCGGCACCGTCAACACCGGCTATGTAGAGCGAGGACTAGGCCCATTGTGCCTCTAAAAAGAGCAAAAGGGCTGTTCAGCGATGGCAGATCGTACGTACAAAATTACCTACGCCTGCCCGGGTGAGAACCCCTACTTGGCAGCCGGTAGTCTAGTCGAGCGGTCGACTGCCCTCGAGAAAAGAGCGGGAGACGTGCACCTCTGGCATTAGACATCCATCATCAGAACAGTCACGAAGCGATACCATATCGCGTGTAGTTGATATCAGGCTTCTTTTAGTTCCATGATGCGGCATACATAAAACATACGATGATCAGCTACCTAGGTGTATCTTCCTTAACAGGCCCAATTCCAATTACACTCATACAAAGGGGGTATTGCAACCAACCGATATCCGACCCAGTCCAGTCCAGTCCAATGCCGTTCATCAATCCATGCTACGCTATGCTATGCCATGCTACGAGCGCTTCAATCGTAACTTAACAATTCAAACCAATTCTACTCCTTCCTCGGTCTACCATCCGCCGACAGCTCTAACATTCATCACCGTCGTCGTCGTCCGACACATCCCAATCGTCCCCGACGTCGGCCCAGCCGCAGCCCCAGCGCCTGCCGCCGGTCTCACCCCCGGTCCGGAGGTCCGCGGCGCGCTCCCTGTCCTCGCCCCAGCAGCGGATCGAGAAGTCGTCGCCAACTGTGACGAGCTTGCCCTCGGCCGTCCAGGCCACGGCGCCGACCTCGCGGTCGTGGCCGCGCACGAGCGGCGTGCCCGCGTTTCGTACGATCGGGATGTCGCTGTCGCTGTTGCTGGCCGAGAAGGAAGCGAGGTTCGCTGAGCTGCGGCTGTTTCTTCCGAAGAGAGGTCTCCGCGCGCCGCCCAGGTGGTCGATCATCGGGTATTGGTTGGCGGCGGCGGCTATGGTAGAGTTCTCGAGGCTCAGGGCGCCCATAGACGTCGCGAGGAGGTCGTTCGCGAAGTACCGCTCATCCGTTGGGAACAGGATGGCGCGGCTGTCGCTGCTGCCGACGGCCAGGAGTTCGCTCTGTCCTTCGCGTGCGGGCCGCACGGCGCACTTAACGTAGAACGATGCCGCGTGGAACAGCGGGTGTCTGAACCCGTACAGCGGTCCGAGGCCCTGCTGCGTGACGGCGCCGTATCTCCGCCTCGCCGGCTCGCCGTTCCGCGTGGAGAGTTCCGGGCCGTGGCCCAGCATGAGGTGGGCCGTTGAGTAGGCGTAGACCGTGTTGTCTTTGCACACGGCGTATAATCTAGAGCCGTCCGTGTTGAGCGCCAGAGAAGAAGTGCCGAATGGCCGCCAGTTGGAGTGGGAGGCGGGCGGTGCAGTGACAGATAGAGGAGAGGGTGTCTTCTGGCGCGAGGTATGGATGGAGCGGACGTCCCAGAGCTTGATGGACGTATCCGACTCGCAGGCAGTGAGAAGCAGGAACTCGCGTCCCGGAGGTAGGAACTGAAGCGCCGTCACTGACACGTCACCAATTCGACCTGGCAGCTCGCCGCGGGACGGGGTATCACCAGGCCCGACGGTGAAAGCCTGCTGAGTCTGACGCTGCGTACGCGCATGGGCGTTGTAAAGGCTGTTCACGGCGCATCCGTGTTTAGGTTGCGGACGTCGAAATCCCAAAGTGCTTTCCCGACCCTGAGGGGGTGCAATATCCTGGACTGGACCACCAAAGCAGCGGAGATCCCAGATTTGAACACTGCCATCACGTGAAGAGGTTGCAAGGACACTGCTGTTTGCTTTCCCCGGTTGGAAACGGACCTGTTTGAGAGAGGCAGTATGGTGTTGGAGCACAGCGATCGGAGTCTGTGTCATCATGTCGATAACTCTCCCGGTCTGATCACCAGAAGCGGTAGCTAGAAGGTAGTCATCGTCGGAAAAGGCGACATCGATGATGGCGTTGGGATGGGCTTGGAAGGTAAGGTGTATATCGCTAAAAGGGTGTGACGCGTCGCCCGACGAATCGAGCAGGCGTATCCGACCTTCTTCGTCCCCAACTGCCGTAAGACTATTCTTGTGGCAAGTTGCGGCGCAGAATGGTATGCATCGGCCGGGCCCTTCGTGACTTACGCAGCTGTGAAGCTGGTCGGGCCGGCTACAGAAATCGGCGCTATCAATCCTCCAATCTGCCGCTGGATACGACATATAGGAGCGTCCAGCCCGAGGCATACTTCCCGATTGTCTCTGCATGAGTTGGCCAGCCAGGCCACGGCTGGTCAAGGGTGTTATGCGCTTGACCGGTTGTGAGCCTGTAATCAGATCATCGTCACTACCGTCTTCATCCGATTCTAGCAACTCTTGACTGGAGTTGAGAGACCTTATGGGGCTGAGGAGGGCCCGTTGGCGCGTAGGGCCGTTGCAAGGACTTGACTTGGGAGTCTCGAAGTCCGAAAGAGGCGGAGGTCGACATGGCGAAGACTCCGGCGTGTGATGTTGCACCTTTCGTCTTTTCGTAGATCTGCCGTCATCGCTAACGGGGTAATGGCCTTTTAATTGTTCTTCGGAGAGCGGTTTCAGAGGACTAGAGGGAGCTGGTGTCTGGTATCTCTGGTTGAGCGCCGGTGCTGCTAGATCTTGGAGTGCCTTTCGAGCCGGGCTTATATGAGACGACACACGTGACCTCGGAGTGAAGAAGCGTCGAAACTTCCTAGGTGTTATCGACGGATTCCTCTTCTCCTTTCCATTGCTGGCCCTTGGAGGAGAGAGGAGTTTTGAGTTGTCTCGACTTGCCGACACGCTGTGTCCATTACCAATGGCTGTCCTTCCCGCCATTCTAGCAGTACGTCCTCTGCGATAGCGATGATATCACAGCTTCCTCGATGCCTCGCCTCGGACTCTAGGATCGGACACTAAAATTACGACTTCTATAAAGCAGCAGTTGGTATATTCGACATCCCAGGAAAACAAAAATTGAAAAAAAGAAAATCAACAACCTGTAGCAATATCTACAAAACTTCGAGGTTGGAAAGGCGGGCTCGTGTTAGTTGCGGGTGGTGGCGGGGAGCAGAGAGTCTCCGGATTCTTGCTGGAGCCTCCCCGTTATTTGAATTAATCGCACGCTGCCGCGAAAAAGCGCGGTCTGGGTTGCTCCTTAACGCGACCATGGCCAGCTCCGATAAAGCAACCACTTACACGGGTGGCGTTTAGTGGGGCATGACCCGCTGATGGTTGGTCCGAGCAAGACCATAGCAGGGATTCGGTTCTTGTTTCGTGATAGTGGGGGCGGCCAGCTGGATCGAGGGCGTTCGTCGACCCGTCAGCAACCCGCCTCTTATCGGTCGTCTTATCTATCTTGCGAAGTATCTTATCGACGTTATCGCAGCCATTTTTTTGGTCCACTTGAGAAGTCGTCGCATCAGGAGCCTGCGATTCCTAGAACCCGCCACATCGAAAGAGGGATCGCCGCTTGCCCACTACGACAAGAATACAAGTAATTCAGCATGGCTCTCCAGAAGAAGCACGCCAAGGGCCGTTTGGACAAGTGGTATAAATTGGCCAAGGAGAAGGGCTACAGAGCGCGAGCCGCCTTCAAGTATGGGCCTCCCCCCCAAAAAAAATTCGACTGGGAAGAAGCAGTTACTAACTCTGCGCCGCAGGTTAATCCAGCTGAACCGGAAATATGGCTTTCTCGAAAAGAGCAAGGTCCTTCTGGATCTCTGTGCCGCTCCTGGATCATGGTGTCAAGTTGGTTTGTCGACCTCGAACTGTCACGGCGGGAAGTTGGGATTAAGGGCTGACATGTTATAGCTGCCGAAACGATGCCTAACGGTAGTCTCATCGTCGGTGTCGATTTAGCCCCTATTAAGCCGATTTCGAGGGTTATCACTTTTCAGTCCGATATCACGACGGGTAAGCATCTGGAAATCCGGCCTCCGTGTCTCTGAGGATATTCAGAAGTGGGAGTTGCTGACTGCGGTGCGATGTAGAAAAATGCCGTGCGACGATACGCTCACACCTGAAGACTTGGAAGGCCGACACGGTCCTTCATGACGGCGCGCCAAACGTTGGTACGGCATGGGTTCAGGATTCATTCAACCAAGCGGAACTGGCGCTCCAATCCCTGAAGCTAGCTACCGAGTTCCTCGTCGAAGGCGGTACATTCGTAACGAAGGTCTTCCGATCGACCCAATATAATCAGCTGCTCTGGGTCTTCAACCAATTGTTCACCAAGGTTGAGGCTACCAAGCCCCCAAGCTCCAGGAATGTATCCGCGGAGATCTTCGTTGTTGCGAGAGGATTTAAGGCGCCCAAGCACCTTGACCCGAAGTTCCTCGATCCTAAGGCCGTATTCGCCGACACTAAGGATGCGGCTCCCAACAACGAAGCCAAGGTCTTCAACCCCGAAGTCAAAAAGCGAAAGAGGGGAGGTTACGAAGAGGGAGACTACACTCAGTTCAGTACGTATCGACTGCCCTTCTGTATTACTATGAAACTCGGCTGTCGAGAGTAAGGTTCGTCTTGAAGTTTAGGGTGTTGACGTATAGCAGAGGAACTGCCGGCTAGCGAGTTCATCGAGACGACTGACCCCATCGCCGTCCTGTCCACGTATAATAAGCTAAGCTTCGAACAACCGCGCAATGGCGACGTCGCGCTAGCGGCCCTGGACAAGATGCCGGAGACGACGGATGAGATCAGGAATTGTTGTGCGGATCTCAAGGTGTTGGGCCGTAAAGACTTTAAGATGCTTCTGAAGTGGAGATTGAAGGCGCGTGAGGCGTTCGGATTACCAACTACGAACACGAAAAAGCCCGATTCTGAGGCTCCTGAAGAAGTCGCTGAGGTCGAGTCGATGGATGAGGAACTCAAAATCCAGGAAGAGTTACAAGCCCTCAGGGACAAGGACGCTGCCAAGAGGAAGCGTGAGCGGAGGCGGGAAAACGAAAAAAAGCAAAAAGAGATTGTGCGAATGCAGCTGCACATGGTTGCCCCAATGGTGAGTTTTTGTCATCTTCATAGTTTTTGAGCGGTCCAGGTTCTAACATAGAAGTTCAGGATATTGGCATGGAACAAGATGGACCTATAGGCCAAGATGCCATGTTCTCTCTGAAGCCTGTCGACAAGACAGGAGCAGTCAATAAGATCGCGAAAGGCAAAATGGCCATGCTTAGCGAAGCGGAGAAAAACCGAGATAGCGGCATAGGTTCCTCTCCCGACTCTGATAGCGATGTTTCGGATGACGAAGAAGACGGTCTTGAACGCGAGCTCGATGGACTCTACGAGAATTACAAAGAGCGCAAAGCCGAAAAGGATACGAAATACCGTGCCAAAAAGGCAAGGAAAGAGTACGACGATGGCGAGTGGGAAGGAGTGTCAGCGGATGAGCAAGAGTCTAGTGACGGGGGCGACCTCGAAGAGGACTCGAGCTCGGAGTCGGACGAAGATGATCCCGAACCGTCGAAGCCGCTCATCACGGATTTAGACAACGAAAAGTCGGAAGCAGGAAGCCTCTCCAAACGCGCGAAGAACTTCTTCAGCCAGGACATATTTCAAGATATTCCTGGAATACTTGATGAACCTGAGCCCGAAGTAGATGGCGTGGATGCGGAGATGGTAGATGCGGCAGAAGAGGAGAAGCTGGCAGCGAAGAGTCAACCGGCCGTAGCGAAGGAACCAAAGAAGAAGACGACCAAGGAGAAGAAAAAGGTGGTCGCAGCTGAAGAGCAGTCGTCGGATTCCGAAGTTGACGATAAGGGCGTCTTTGAGATAGCGAAACATTCGCAAGGCCAGATGGAGGAATGGGAGGACGAAGACAAGCGGAGGCCCGATGGAAAACTCGGTAAGCGTCAGCCTGCACCCTCTTCTACTACCTCCAAACTAACAAAAGTGTAGGTATCGACATCATAACAGCGGAGGCGATGACCCTGGCTCATCAACTCGCCACGGGTCAGAAGTCCAGCTACGACGTGATAGACGAAGGGTTTAACAAGTATGCCTTCAAGGACCGCGACGGGCTCCCCGAGTGGTTCCTGGACGACGAATCGAAGCACGACAAGCCGCAAAAGCCGATCAGCAAGGCGGCGGCGGCGGCGATCAAGGAGAAGATGCGGGCGCTCAACGCGCGGCCCATCAAGAAGGTGCGCGAGGCCAAGGCGCGCAAGAAGTTCAAGGCGGCGCAGCGGCTCGAGAAGCTCAAGAAGAAGTCGGACCTGCTGGTGAGCGACGAGAACATGACGGAGAAGGAGAAGGCCGACAGCATCCAGCGGCTCATGGCCAAGGCCGCACGCGGCGCCAATAAGGCCCGCCCCCAGCCTAAGCTCGTCGTCGCGCGCGGCCTCAACCGTGGCATCAAGGGCCGCCCCAAGGGCGTCAAGGGCCGCTACAAGATTGTTGACGCCCGCATGAAGAAGGAGCTCAGGGCCCAGAAGAGGATAGCGAAGAGGAAGTAGTTAGGTGGGATATTGTGCGGCCGTGTATATATAGACAGGTATCATAGTTCGCGGAGCAGCGTTGGGTGGGGAGAGAATTAAAATACCCTGAGATATGAACGATTTTTAGAAATACCTATGCAGCATGCCGCTTCTCTTTCGTGATAATTAGGATTTCCTTTTTCATTGGTATCTATGCCAGCCAATTTTGATGAAGCCCTAATAGACGTCACATTACCTCTGACCTCTGGAAATACCTCGACTCATATGATACATCCCACACACGAAACGCGCAAACCATCAACTTGTTCATCATCCCCTCTCCTCCACGCGACTACGATTCACCCATCACCGTTTCCCGGCACCGGCGGCCTTCCGCCGGCTCTTGCCGAGCCGCGCCGTCTTGGGCACCTTGGCGCGGGCGCCCGTCTTCATGCGGCGAGCGCTGAAGCCGCTCATGTCGCCCGTGCTGACGGCGTCGCCGGACTTGGCGTGCCGCTTCTTGCCTCCGAAGCCGTACTTCTCGTTCTTCTTCTGCCGCTTCGCGTTCGGCCTGTGCTGCTCCCGGTCGCCGCCGTTGCGCCCCGACGACGCCTTGCTCTTGTGCGCGTTCAGCTCGTGGTCCACGCCCACGTCGAACAGGTCCGCCTCGCTGGTCCCGAGGTCGCCTGAGGATTCTTGACGTTCTGGTTGGGGTGGGGTTAGCGTCTTGTTGCATTTTTTCTTCTTGTGCGGGTGTGGATGAGGTGTATAGGAGATGGGAGTGGGAGAAGATAGGAGGAGAGTCAATGGGGATGAAAGGGGGGCTGGATTGGAATAAATGAAATACAATGGACGACTTACTCCTCTTCAGGGACTTGATCTTCTCGAGCGTCTCCTTCTTGGCCTTCTGGCGCTCCTGCAGCTTGGCGACCTGGACCTGCTTGCCGAACTTCTTGAGATCGCGCAGCTTGCGGGCCTCGGCGCTCGCCTTCTTGGCCGACGCCTCCTCGATCAGCTTCGCCTTGACCTTCTCCATGTGGCCGTCGTCCTTGACCATCTCGGCGAAGTAGTCGGTGGGGCGCGAGAAGGGGACGCCCTCGGCTTTTAGTAAGGCGCGGCCCCGCTTCGCCGCGTCCAGGCTCTGCGCGTAGAACGCCAGCTCCCGCGCCAGGTCGTCCTGGACGTCCTCGATGCCGTCGGCCGTCGGCGCCTCGCTCGTCACGCTCTGGTGCGTCGCGAACGGCGCCGACGCGTCTGTCGGGATCGCTATCCGGTTCAGCGCCGACAGCAGCGCCGACGTGTTGTTGATCGTAAGCCGCGTGTGCGGGACAAGGTCTTCCCGCTCCTCCTCGGGCAGGTCTTCGAGGTCCGACATGGGTATGTCCTCTTCGTCCTCCTCTTCTTCCTCGTCTTCGTCCTTGGCCTCTTCCTTCTTGCCCTTATTTCTCGCCTTGGCTTCCACATCGGCCTTGACGTCCTTCGCCTTCAGGATCGACTTCGGTTTGCGCTCTATCTTTTCCTCGAGCTCCACCTCCGACCCCGAGCTGTCGCTCTCGTCTAATGCTTGCCAATCGACGTGCCCATCCTCCTCGTCTTCATCATCCTCCTCCTCATCATCGTCCTCAACTGCGGCGCCGCCCTCGTCTGAGTGGTGGTCTTCATCTTCCCAGACATCATCCTCGCTGTCGTCCGAGTCGCCCCGTGCGGCTGCCCCGCCGTTCTTTTCGGCCTTCTTCCGCTTGTTCTTGATGGCTTCCTTGTACTTCTTCTTCTGCTTGATCTTCTTGTAGTCGACACCCTTTTCTCTCGCAAGAGCAGCCTTTAGCTTGCTAGGACCCATTGTTAAATATGCTGCGTTGCGCAGTGTTTTGTAAACTTCGGTTCTTGGCCTGGCCTGGACTTGCACTGGTGGCTCTGAACTTTTCAATTGCTAAAGCCGTAAGTCAAGATGCGATAAGAATTTTTGCGAATTTTCTGCCGGGCGATAAGAAAATCGGAGCAGATTGGAAAGGCGGTGTGGAGTACCTCCAGCGGCTAACCTTCTCCTCTCCTGGCCAGGTTCCACCTTTAACTACTCCCGCTTGTACCTTTGAAAATGTAAATGCTTGATCGTACTCTTTTCCCAGTTTTCGTAAATGCAGTACATACAAATAAAATGGTTTTCATTCTCCCAAAGATATTACTTCCGACACTTCGTCCACCATAGGAATAGACAGCCCCTCGTGTGACCACACTATCCGACCGATGGCGAAATGGCAGCATCTCCAACAATTCTTAGTACCTGATAATTGGCGCGTTGCCTTAAAAGGGAAGTGTGAGTAATTTTAGGCATTCCTATTGGTGATATTGTAACACTAAGTCGAGTTTGGGCCCTAAGGTACAAGAAATTGTTAAGAGCAGCTGCCATTTAGCCGTCTGTCGGATCTCTTCTATGGAAGCAGAACCACAAGTGAGTTACGTGCACCGCTCCTTATTCTATCCACTAAGCCACTCCAATACCAAACTCTCAGGATGACTGGTGACCTGAATGACCGTATCCCGGAACAGCGAAAGAAGCTGATCTGCTAACCCCTGACCAAAGACGGCACTCTCGGGGGTTGGGGGAAGGGGTAATCTTCATCACGGCAACTGTGCTATCCTCTACACTGTGAAAAGGCAGACACGTTACCATCGGGTAGGTGTGCACCATTTTGGAGTCGTAAATCTGAAATCGGCATGGAATATCCTCCGGAAAGAGCTAGTCGCCGGCAACGGGCGCACTCAAGTAGTGGACTGCAAATCCGAACTCCGTATCGCGGGCCATGAGGTACTTTCAATCACCAGGTCATCCCAACCTGCCGTATCGCAAGTCATGGTCCGGATGTGCTGGCGCTGAACCCAGTAGAGGAGCTCCTTCGTGGTCCAGTCCGGCTGCAGAGGGACTCGGACGGGGACGTAGTTAATGCAAGGACCGACAATGCGCTCGATTCCAGCGATGGCCAGGTGGCGGTTCCTCATCAGTTGAGCAAAGACCACGTCATGGGCTTGGGTCTGTTGAGCAAGACACAGGGCCCAGGCGGCTTTGATCACCGTAGCCATGGCGACGCCTCCCTTGGAGTCGGGCATCGAACGGATATCGCAAGAGCTCGTCACCAGCAGCTTGGTATGCGACCTGTCCGTACTACGGATATACTCGTTGGGTGGGACGAGGTAGGCCATGGCATACCCTTGTAGTAATTCTCGCCATACCTGGAAGACAGCCGAAGAGTTATGTGCCGCACGGCTGATAATAAAGTCCGGCGTACTCTAGAGTGGGGCGTGGAGACGACGTCGCTTCGTCAAAGGCGGAACGTAAGCCTGCACTGATACATGACACCGCGACACCGTCGTACTGGGCGCGATGGAGTCTCAGTACTGCCGAAAGAGGGCCACCTGCTCGCCCCAGTATCAGGAGCAGCTGGGTGCTCGGAGTCCCGAATGAGGCCGGGATCCTGTCTGCTTCCCGGCGGATATACTCGGTAACCACCGAGGGATCATCTTCATGGGCCTTGGTTTCTTACACTGGCGGATCGGAATCGTGCAGGGATACCTGCACAAGCGTCTCCTGAAAAGAGACGAAATCGGTGCGAAGGAGAGCATGCTTTTGCACCAGGGCAACAACAGCAGTTCGGAATGTCATATGGTCAAGTGGCCAAGAAAAGTGGAACGCGATAAAATTGGTATGGTGTGGAGTAGTAGATCCTTTTTGGAAGTAAGTGGTTGGGAAAATGTTGACAACATGACTCGTATGCAGTTTCCACTGTGCACAGAGCTCGTCCGCAGATGCATGAGGGGATTTGGCGGGGGCGCCAGGTATCGTTCTTGCTTGATCTCTTGTTCTTGACCAAGGACTACAGCCAACTCGGACAATCGCGGATGCTGGAAGATAGTTGGTACTGGGATCACCAATCAGTCTTCACGAGCTGATGTTGCCATGGCCATGGCCGTAAGCGAGTCCAGTCCGACCGTGAACAGGTCTTCAACAAGCGGGATGCTGTGCGAGGATTTGTGTAATACGCGACCTACATGTTCTTGCGGTCGTGCTTCCAATGGCATGGACGGGTCTCGCCGGGTGGCATCAACAGTACTGTATGCCTCAAGTTCCATTCGGGACCAGGAAGCGATGTGGTCTCGTAGAAGCTTTCGGTCGGTTTTACCCGTAGGAACTCTGTGCAAATGTGCCAGCGGCAGGAACACAGGGAGAATCATGTACGATGGCATGGTCTCTCAAAGACTAGAAACTGCTGTGCTAACCAATTCCAGGAAGAGGTCGGAGGGAGGGTGGAGGAGACTACTGCAGTACTTAGTGGTGGATGCGCTATCTCTTTCTACAGGATCAGGGCCACCAAGAGCGCCAAGCTCAAGTCCTTAACAAGTTCAACAACTACATGGCTCCCAGGAAGGCCTGAGAAACCAGCGCTTCCACTTCGCCTAGTTCAACCCGCTAGCCCCTAATCTTGACCTAATCGTCCTTGCGTCCAACAAAAACAAAGGAGCTGTCCAGACCGGAGCAAACCAGGTCTCCAGTCTTGTACAGCTAGTGGGTCGTGTGCCCATCTCAGAGTCTGCGAGCCAGGATGGAGGATCAACAAAGATAACAGCTAATCATTCTGGATCATTAATATACCCGCGCCCACAATCAGCCCTTCCAGGACCAACTCTCTAATTACGCTAGACAGTGCCAGTAAATAATAGTTATCACGGTGGCCAATCCACGCCACACATCAGTTAGGCTATCTAATGTTTCTTGGATTGCTTAACAGGATCAATGGCTTGGACACAGTACTGATCAAGCTACATTCAGCCGAACCATAGCCCTGGATGAGACGCACCTTATCGTGTCAGGCGGTCAGTGGGGGAGATGGCCTCTCCGCCGAGGACCAGGGCCTCCAGGTGGGTAAACCCTCTGGCTTGACCAGACGGGCAAAAGTGGGCGTTAAAAAGGCCCAGTTCACCATGATTCGGTTTGCTGCCTGGGCAATGTTGCCGGTGCGTTCTTCGTCAGAAGGGATGCAGACACAGCCTCCTACAGATAGGGTGAGTAGGACATCTGTCACAGGGATATCCCAGGCATGTGAAGAAAATTGTAATACGCGAGAGGCAGAGGGTAATATACACGCGAGACTGTAGATACTCTGCAGCTGTTGCTAGACCCGAATGATTGATAATGGTACCCTGGGTTTCCCCGTCGAGACAGAGGTAAATACCATCTAGGCAGCGCTACTACCTTTTACCGCCACTCTTCGCCAGAGATGGCGCTGCTCAGCTTGCTGCTGTTCGAACAGCCTATTTGTGGCCTCTATCCAGAGGTCGCAGCAACGCAATCCACGCCACCAAGCACCCTCGTGCAGTGGGTTGACGTCCATCCACCGCCATACAAAAATATATGGATGAAGCTGGCGATATCCCCATATGGATGGATATCGGTGGACATCGGTAGACCGCTTTAACGTATCTTCAGAAACGTTCTTGGTGTTGAAGTATGTATATATAGCTAGCTTTAAGGGAGGTCGTTTTTTTTCCGTAACAAAAAACGAATCCTCTTTATCGTTAACTAATTTGTTTTTAATATTACGTTAATTTAATTCGTTATTTACTTTTTAATCTTTTTATTAATTATAGCTTAAAACTTTTTCATACTTTATCCGAAAATATAAATAACATATTAAAATTATTAATTATTTTAACCTTAACTTATAAACGTAATATTTAATAAATTTTAATTAATATAATATATAACTAATTAAGTAATTCGCTAATTATCCGGTTTATGATTAAAAAAACGTATATATTTAATTAATATAAATTATATCGGAAAAATATTAAAGCTTATATTTAAAAGTATCCTACCTTTTTATATATTTAATATATAATAAGCTTTTAAATCGTTTAATCTTTAAGTTCGAAATGTATATGTTAAACTTTATATTCGTAAAAAATATTCCGAATTTTTATATTAACCGACTTATTTAATTTTATAAAGTTAAAATTATATAATAATTATTTAAAATATTATTATAATTCGTTATAATAACGTTTTATTCTTTTTAATTAGCCGCGTAAATTCCGTCCGTAATATTACCTTTATATAAACATATCTTTTAAAATAAAACTTTTTATTTTATAATAAAAGTGTTATAACTAGCAGGCTTAGCTTTTAAGTAAATGGTCGGAAGTTATAAAAAATACTTCCGATATAACTTTGGGTTACGTAACGTAGATCTAGATAGATCTAACGGATCCAGAGAAAGCTATGCGCTTAAAAGATATGGATCCGAAAGGATCCCCCGGATCCATACGAATCCATTTTATTTATACGGTACGGATCCGGATAGATTTAATGGATTTAAACGGATCCCAGTTTAGATATATATACTTATTATTTCCATAATTTAAATAATATTAATTTATAATATAACTTAATTATTTAAATTATTTTTAATATTTATTATTATAAAACGTCATTATATATTTAATTTATTATTTATATTTTTATAATATTATTATTAATATAAATTATATAATTAAAATTTAATAATTAATTAAGTTAATTACCCCTTATACGTTATAAGTTTTTATTTAATACTATTATCAAACTTTAAAGAATTATTTTAATATTATATTTATTAATTAATAACTTATTAAACCTGTTTATATAATTCCCGACGATATTATGGTTTCGGATAACGAAAAGGTTTTATAAAAACCGAACCTTATTAAGGAAAAAATATTTTAATGATTGGATATAATAAACGGACGTATTCTTTAATTTTTAAAAAATTATGCCAGCGTTATTATTTCGCTTAAAATAACTTAAAAAAAGGTTAAAAAAGGTGAAAACTTTACGGCTGTAGGATTTTCAGGAAAAAGTAAACCTATTTAGTTAATATTTATTAAGGAACCCGGAAAAGTATTAAAACTACTTAAATCTGAACTGTTCGATAGGGTTTTTATTAAGCTATAATTATTTTTTACCTAGTACCGAATTTATTTTAGTAATTTTTTTATATCTAATTTACGACCTTTATGTTAAAGGTCGAATTTGCGGTTAATTATTTTGAAGGAAACATAATTATATAATTCGAACTAACTTTAAAAAAATATGTTACGTTTTTATCCAAAATACGGTTACTTAAAACACGAACAGTATATAATAATTACGAAAAGTTCGAAAATATATTATAAAAAGCTTTCGGTATAAAAAAAAAAATAAAACCCGAAATATAATTTAAAAATTAGATTTAAAAAGGATTTATATTTAATTATAATATTATATTTATTTATTTAACTTTAAATATAAATTAAAAATAAAAAGCATTAATAGCTAAATTGTTTAAAAGCTTAATGGAAATAATATAAAAAGAATTTTTTAAAGAAAGTTAATTAAAATTCTTAACCGATTATATTATGATAATAGTAAAGATCGACGATCGGCAATACGTATGAAAAATTAAAAACGCTAAATATAACGGCAAGATTAAATATTTTACCTACCTTAACGCTTTACGAAAAAATAATACGTTTTACGGTATATATTTAAGACCAACGGAGTTAAAAGCCGTACAAAAAAGAGATTAAAGCTAGGTTAAGTATTATAATTACGACAAAATAAGCTACGTAAGAAGTTAATACAAGGCTCTTAAAAAATAACGCAACAGTTAGACTTTAATACCTAAAAAAGACCAGAAAATAAAAATAATAAGGCCGTTACTTTCGGCATAATTAGGAAAAGGAAAAACTTTAACTTATTCCTAAAGATACAAAAAGGGTTACGAAAAACTAAAGTACTTTTTTAAGCCGTAACTATACGATAACGTACCGCCGTAGCCGGTCTAACGGTTACTTAATAATTATAAGAACACGACGGATGGAAAAAATTAATTCCAGAGAAGCTAATATTTCGCATATAACCCAAAAAAAATAGGAATTAAACGAATGGATTAAAAATATTAAGGTTGGAATAAAGCCTTATATTTAAAAGAACCCGACCGATATAGAAAATTATACGTTATCTATTATATAAAAAGCTATTACCCCTAATATCAAAAATAATAAAAATATATCCAGCGACGGATTATACGTATGTACTATTAAAAGTTCGATTTCGAAAACTAAACTAGAAAGAATATTAAAGATTAAAAATGGTACCGATACCTACATATTATAATTACGTAAGATACCATCAACATCTTCGTAATAAAAGGAAACTAATTAAAGGAAAAAAGGTACCTAAAATGAAACCTTATATATTATTACGAATAATATAACCATAAATCGCAGAAACGATAAATATATCAAACCGTTATAAAGGCCTTACAGAAAGTTATCTACAACTTACGTTTTAAGTTATCGTTTACTAAAAAACTTAACGAAAAGGATAACCTAAAAAAAAATCCGGAAACGCGAAAAAAAATATGGCATAATACGACGCCTAATAGTAACAAGAATATTACTTAAAAGAGTCGATCTATATTCGACGAAGGAAATTTTACGTATAATCCTTTAAACTTAAAACTGAATTACGATGGCAAAAAGAAACAATGAAAAAATTTAAAGAGATTAACTAAATAAATTAAAAACGTATTAAGAAAATAAAAATAAGTTTAAAAATAAACGCTATTTATAAAACAGTTATAAGTTAGCAAAAAAAAAAAAAAAGAAATTAATATATACTCTTTAAGAAAATTTTATATACGATAATAAAAAGGATAAAAACTTCCTTTTATTATAATTAAAATACGAATTAAAAAAATTATATACCGTTATAATAAATTACGAAACCAACTCGAATTATATTAACCGGAAATAATTAACGAATTATGTTTATTATGAAAAAATAAAACAGAACTTTATAAAATTAAAAACGTAAAAAGTAATAAATTCGCTTATAATAACAGATAAGTTAACCGTAAAATTAATTATCTTAAAATCTTTATTTAAAAACAAAAGAAATTATTAATTTCGATATTATTTCGATCCGAAATTATGATATAATTTTCAGCAAAAAATAGTTATATTAATATAAAATTTTAATTAATTAAAAATATGGTTAAGTAAAATTCGTTTTATTTTTTATTAACAAAAACGATTTAAAAAAAAAGATTTTTTACTTAACTAATAACGATAATAACGAATATAAGTATAAGGATTAAGGTGTATTTTTAAAGTTTATCCTTAAGGTTTATTCTTAAGGTTTACTGCAGCCAGCTGGCATAAGGTTCATCAGAGTCGAAGCTTATCGGCAACCACGCATTCTGCTTCAGAGTAAGGTTCTGCTTTAGAGTGAGGTTCTATGGGACTGAGGTATATAATCTATCTGAACCGTAAAAACCATTAATCAGTTATCGTACTCGAAGATACTGGGTATAGTATCTATCGTATGGATTATATATGTAATAAATTTTTGTATATTTGGCTCAGCCTGGAAAATAAGGCTTGGACCTAGATCAACTTTGCATAGTTAAAAAGAAAGTTATTTCTAAAAAGAATTAAGGTACGTAATAATAAATATAAAGATATTATCCAGATATTTTTAGCATTTTATTTTTAATTGTTATAATAAAGTAAAAAGGGTATATTTTGGTAGGAAATAGGTAGGCGCACGGATTTAATTGGTCGATGCGTATACCTTTCGGAATTTAATTCTATTATTATTTACAGAAAAGGAACAAAAATGATAAAATAAACGTTTTTAACAAATAACCAAACCTAAAATAAATCCTGAAGATTTCATACCAGGTATTTAACCTAATAAAAAAAAGATATATAAAGTTACGACGAATTATAATAATCGGAAAAATAATACTTAACTTATACTAGAAAGTTTAATAATATAATAATCAACTACCAAAAAACATTCCGATAAAACCTAAATACTAAGGAAATATCCAAAAAATTTAATACGCAAAATATACGATTACTAATTATACGGATACCTTAGAATCTATAAAACTATAAAACGATTATAGCGTATATACCATTTTTTTAAATAAAATTAATAATAAAATAAATTTACGAAAATATAACTTATATAATAAAAGTAAAATACGATGCCATAAATTATGTAGAAAAATATAACTATTATTAATCGTAAAATAACCATAAATTTTAATTATTTTTAATTTATTATTAAATTACTATTATTAAAAAAACCCAGTAACAGATATATATTACGATAACATTTTTATAATCGTAAATCGATTTATAAAGTTTTCTTGCTTTTTACTTTTTTGACGAAAATATAAACGCGGAATAACTAACGTACATCTTTTTAAATATTTTATTAATATATATAAATTTTAAAAAACATCGTATCCGATAAAAGCATTATATTTATTTCGAATTTTTAACAAAACTTTATAATATAATTAGCCTTAATTTATAAACTTTCGAACGCCTTTAAACCATAAACGGATAATTAAACAAAAAGAATTATTATATATTCGAATTTATTTACGGTGTTGTATTAATTACGAATAAAATAATTAAATTAAAAAGCTACCGGTAACTTAATTAACTTATAATATACATTATTATAAAAATATTAAAATAATATTAACAAACGTTAATCTTAATTTTATACTAAAAGTTTACCAAAATTTATAAAAAGAAAAACTAATAAATGTTAAAGTAATATTTATTTCGGAATAATATAAAATTATACGTATTTAAATATAAAAATATTATAACTAAAAAGGTTAAAAAAATTAACCTTCCGGAAAGGAAAAATGGTTTGCTTAGTTACCAAAAACATCTAAACCAAACAACCTTATAAACAACTCGATTTCAAATATGTTAAATTATATAAAGTCGCCAAAAAAATCTTAAAAAATAACTATCAGTTAAAATTACCTTTTAAAATGAAGCTTTATCCCTGATTTTTCGTTTCCTTGTTAAATTTAACAATAAATACGATTTAAATCCATATAAAACAAAAAAAGAAAAGGTAACGGAAAACGTATTAATATAAAAAATTGAAAAATCCTTAATACAAAAAAAAAAAAAAAGCAAAACGGTATTAATTAAAATTTTTTTTTACTTAAGATTAGAAAAGATATAGAAACTTACGGAAAACCTTATGGAAATCTAACGTTTCTTAAAATTTTTTTACCAATAACGTCGGAAATACCCGGTTTAAAAGTACTTTAATTTACGTTTTTTAACGACGTTTAATTAATATTTTCGATCTTAAGCTAGTTAATAAAGGCCACGGTTTACGTAACCCGGGTGGTTATTTCGCTATTTAATTTTTCTTGCTTCTTCAACTTATTTAATAATTAAAGCTTACGGTTTATTATATTTATATCCTTCGAACGAAAAAGTTATTTAACGTAATTATTAAAAACGGGTTATAATTTAATTTATATATTTAGAAACTTCGTTTATTTTCTTTTTTAATTAAAAACCTCGATTTTTGGTAAAAGTTTTTTTAAGTTAAAATCTTTCCTTCTTCTTCGAAATAGTACTTAAAAAATTATAAAAATACCCGATCCGTTATAATCTCGTTTTTTAAAAACATAATTACGATAGCGTACTATATTTTCCGCCATAATATACTTTTTCTTATGCTTAAAATAAACAAAATAGGGCATAACGTCGAAGCCAAAGTTTTAAATCCCAAAGCAAAATTTTTACGTTCCTTTTTCTAGTCGGAATACTTACGGAATTTCTGTTTTTTTAATACCGTTAGGTATAATAAATAAAATTATATAAAATAAGAAATAAAAGAGGAAAATTACTTATTAAATAAATACGATAAATAAATTAATTTTTAAAGGTAAAAACTTAAAAAAAAGCGTATTATAACTAACAAGTTTACGTTTTAAGCAAACGGTTAAAAGTTATAAAAAATACTTCCGATATATTTTTAAATTACGTAACATAAATTTAAATAAATCTAACAGATCTAAAGGAAGACATACGCTTAAAAGGCGTAAATCCGAAAAAATTTCCCGGATCTATACGAATCTAATTTACTTATACGGTACGAATCCGGTTAAATACTAAATTACTTTTAATATTTACTATTACCAAACGTAATTATACCTTTAGTTTACTATTTAGATTTCTATAATACTCTTATTAACATAAATCGTACGACTAGAGCTTAATAGTTGGTTAAACCAGTTAGCCGTTATAAAAAGTAATAAATTTATTTAAAAAATCGATTTCATTTTTATTAAATTATCGTTATTGTAACGAACCTGTCATATATCCACCTGGAAGTATAAGCAGTATCCGAAATGGGGGTTCTTAATTTGCAGATAATAATAACTAATAAATAAGGTATTCGTTAAAAAGATTTATAAACTTTTCCCTTAACTAAAGAACGGTATAATTATTTCTAATTAAGAACTTAAATTAATAACTAAAAAACGAAACTAAATGGAAGCTATCTACATAAGGAACCGATCGTTATATATCCATCCTGGATTTAATAAGTATATCGTAAATCTATAAAATCTATTAAATCTATTTCCAGATTTATCAGATTTACCAGATCCCCAAATCTTGGCGCAAGGAAAGCTAAATTTTCCTTATCTGAAGATTAGCCGTAAGAAACTTACACCAGGTTCCGGAAGCCGGTTTTTCTAAAACAAAAACTTTTGTTTTTGTATTATAATATTATTTCCCCTTTTTAAGGATCTTTATCCCAAAAATAAAAACCGTAAATAACCTTTTTGTTTTATTAAAAAAGTTTTTCTTATAACTTTTTAATTAACTTTATTATAATAGGTAAAAAAAAAAGCGAAAAAAATAACGTAATAATTAACGCAATATTCGTAATATTCGTATTAACTTAATCAGAATTTTTGGAATTAAAACTTTTCCTTATTTTAATTATATTCGGTTTAATTAAACCGATTGTTTTTTTTTGAAATATTTAAATTGTAATTAATATACGCGTTATTAACGTCCTTTTTATAACGCGGAAACCATAAATTCGTTAAAAAAAATAAACGAAACTTAATAATAATTATAATAAAAATAACGGAAAGTTAAGGATAATTTTTTAAAGTACCAAAAAGTTACAAAAAGGGAATTAAATAAACTGCGACGCCGGCAGGAAAAAAAATAAAAAAAATTTATTAAAAGGTTAAAACGCTTATATTTTTAACAAAACCTTTTTAAAAAGAAAGCCTTAAAAATGTTAAAGGAAAATTTAAAGTTAAATTAACTAAAAAAACGGGAAAAGTTAAAAAAAAAGTAACGTTATATGGAAATAAAATAAGTACGCCTTACTTTTAAAATAGATGCCGTAATAAAAACGTTTACTTCTTTCGGCTGGAATATCGAAGATTTGGATTTAGGCAGGGGACCGTTATCGCCTGCAATTTTGGCTATATTGGAAACGGTCGGTCAAGATTTTATCGATAAAAATCCTTAACCAGGCTTATCGCATTCGTTAAGTACTTAAGTAATTTCTATATATTATCCTTAAATAGGTAATTTATCCATTTAACTAAATACTGGATCTTATTTTTGATTATTTTAAAGTCCAGTATTTTTTCGACCTTATATTTATAGTTATCTTTTTCGACCTCGAAGTTTTTTTTAAATAAGGCGTTTTTTAAAGCTAGTTTTAATAAGGAAATATGGAATATAGGATATATTCTTATGGTTTTGGGTAATAATAATTTATAATTAATCTTAAAAATAATTTCTTTAATTTTAAACGGACCAAGTTTTTTAAAATTAAATTTATCGCTAGGCCTTTTTGTTTTAATTTAAAAAAGGTTTAATATTACGTTTTATTTTTAGCATAATAAATAGATTTTGTTTCCTTTTGCTAAAATTAATCCTTTAATTCTTTTCTTATTATAATATTAAACCATCCTTTGCTGCAAAAATTACAACTTAATCTAAAATTTCGCTTATATTATCTTAATTTTTATCATTATTATTTCTATTCGTGGAACTATTATAATAATAACTAGGGCCTTATATATGGATTATTTTAATCGTTAGGTTGCTGCGTCGTATCCATACATAGCTATATAAGGTAATATGCCCATATTTTTATTAACGGACGTATTATAAGCTATCTATATAAATAATAAAAACTTAACCTAATTATCTTATTAATAATTAACGTAACTTCGAAAGTATTATTTTAAAGTTTAATTTAACCGTTTTATTTAATTATTTATTTAAAGGTAATAAGTTATTAAAAATTTAAGTTTAATACCGATTTGTTTAAAAAAACTGGTACCGAATTTCGATATAAAAAATTTATCTCGATTAAAGATAATTTTTTTTGGTATTCCATATTTATCGAAATAATATCGAATAAAAACGTAAATTAATTATTTTATTATTACGATTTTTTTAAAAAGTAAGAAATATTTATATTTAATAAATCTGTTAATAATTACTTATACCGTATCGTATTTAATTCCGGTAACGGGATCCTTTAACATAAAAAAATCAATAATAAAATCCTAAGTTATAATATTCCATATTTTATCAGGTATATTTATAAGTTAAAGTAAGCCATACGGCTTATGGCAAGCTGCCTTTATCTTGTTGCAAATATTATAATCCTTAATTACCCGTTTAATTACTTTTCGGAATTCTAAAAAATCGTATTTTTTTTAAAGTCGCTTAATGGTTTTGAATATTTCCTGGTATTTATATAAAGAATTTTCGTAAAATTTTTTAACAAATTCCTTTTATTACTAACGGGGGATGTAAATTTTGCCGCGAAATAATAATTAATTTTAACTATTTCCCTTTTATTATTTAATTTTTTTTTATTTTTCAGAATCGTAAAATTTTTTAAATTAAGCTAACTTTTTTAAAGTTAACTGTTTTAGGGTTATATATAACTATATTATCTTATCGTTTTTACGATATAATACCTATATATGTCGTTTAAAAACTTTAAAGTTATAATTTTTTTTTCGGCTTAAAATATCCGCTTAAATATTTTTTTTTCTTTTAATATGGTAAATCTTAAAGTTAAATTTAAATAAAAAAACCATCCAATTTTTATAACGTTTATTTAATTCCTAGGTAATTATAAATTTGGTTAAATTTTTATGGTTTGAATAAATATCGAATAGTTTTTTGGTTCTATTAAGGAATAGTTCCTATTTTTTAAATGCTAAAATAATCGTTAATAATTTTTTATCGTAAATAAAATATTTAAATTTTGTATTTTTAAAAGCTTTAAAAAAATATACTATTAAGTACCACTTTTTATTATCCTTAAGTTACTTTAAAATTACTTTAAGGACGTAATTTAAAACGTTTATCTTAAATTATTTTTTTTTATTATGGTTTGGTAACTTAGTTACCAGGGTATTAATAATTTTGTTTTTAATTTCTTAAAAAATTTTCTTAATTTCGTTTAAAAATTTAAATTCTTTTTTAACGTATTCTTTAGTAATAAGTTTAATAAAAGGGCTAACAAATTTACCGTAATTTTGGATTAAGGGTTACATATAACCGGTAAATCCCAAAAATTAACGAATATTAATAATAATAACTTTATTAAGAATTAACCAGTTTTTAATAACTTTTAATTTAAAATCTTAAATCTGAATTTATCCTAAGATAATAATAAAGCTTAAAAAATCTAATTTTTAAATATATTAAACGTTTTTTTAGTATTTACTAACAAATTAACTTTTTTAAGTACCTTTAATATTTAAACGACATATTTTTTATGCTCCTTTAATATTTTTGAATAAATAAAAATATCGTTTAAGTAAACGAAAACGAATTTATTTAAAAACTTCCGTAAGATAATAATAAGTATGTATTAAAAGCTGGTTAAGGTATTAATTAGGCCTTATGGCATAACCTTATATTTATAATATTTATAAATAATTTTAAAGGTAATTTTTTATTTTTTGTCTTTAATTATTCGAATTAAGTAATAACCGTTTAGCAGGTTTAAAACTGTAAATTATTTAACTTTATTAATATTTTTCCTTATAATATTTATTAACGTTAAAAAATATCTATTTTTAACAATAATATTATTAAACTATCGGTAATCGTAAACTTGCCGATATATTAAATTTTTATCTTTATCGATTTTAATTTTGTTATTTTTTATTTTTGGTATTATTATAACCGGATATTTTGCAAATAATTCGGATTTTTAAATATAACCTTTTTTAAGGTTTCGTTAAAGAATTTTTTAAAAAGTTTTAATTTTTTTAGGGTTTATGTAATAAATTTAATAAAGTTTTAGGTAATATTTTTTCTTAATGGAAATTTTATAATCTTATTAGTTATGGTCGGGTAACTTTTTTCGGTTTCGTTCCTTAAATAACCTTTTAAACCGTCGGTATTTAAGGGGTACGGTTAATATTAGGTTGGAGGTTTTGGTTTTTTTAATTACGTAATAGATTTTATAAAACTTTTCCTTAAAATTATTTTATAAAAATATTTATTTTTTCCAGTTAATCCGTAAATTGCTGGAACGGAATTATAATATTCCTAGGATAATGTTATATTTTAAAATGTCGGCGATGTCGAAAATAATTCGTTTGAAATATTTTTATATTTAAACCTTAAGTTTTTTTATCTTTCGGAAAATTCGACCATTATCGTAAATAGATAAATTTTTATTTATTATCCGTAATTTATAAAATTGTTATTTATATTTCCAAAAAATCTGGTATTATTTAATTACCTTGGAAAAAACGAAGTTTTTTTTTGTTCCGGAGTTAATTATGGCATTAAATATTTTGTTTTCATAATAAATAAGGATTTTGATTTGATTCCGTATTTTTTTTTTTGCTTTATATAAGGTTTTATATATAAAAGCTTTTTAATGCCTTATTTTCGAAAGTTTTTGTAATTTTTTAATTGCTGGGCCTTAAGGGCTAAAAGGCGTTTTTATTTGCGTACCTTCCGGGTTGCATATTTAATGTAATAATTATTTATGTACTTAAATTATTTTTTATTACCGAATTAATATTTAAAGATAATTATTTTTTTTTAACTTTTCCTTAAATTTTATATTTTGCGAATTATCGGGTTAAAAGGGTAAATTTCCGAAAAAGGTATTTCCATAATTAGGAAGTCGTATTTGTCGTATGGTATTAGTATGTAATATAAACATTTTTACGTTATAACCTTTTAGTTTTATTTTAATTCGGGATGTAAATAATAAAATTTAGGGTAATTTAGTTATTAAGAAATTTTTATATATTTATATTTATCGTTTAATTTTATAAACGATTTTTTATTATATTTTAACTAAAAGTCGTTATTTTTTTGGTTTGTTAATAAATAAGGTAGTTATAATTATAGCAAGCAGTAAAATATAAAAACTTATAATTATCTGCCGGTTTGGAATATATTATATATTCGGAAAGAATATAATATTCGGAAAGTAATTATTTATGGTTATCGAAATTTTTTCGTAATTAACCGTTTTAATCGTATATCTTATATTTTTATATATCGAAATAATAAATATATCTTAATATAATAATTACTTTAAAATTTGCTCGTTTTAAATAATATTTACAAACTTTGGTTATAATATTTTTGCAAATAATATAATTTTTATAATCTGGATCGTTATTTTTAATCCTATTAATCGTAATAATAATAAATTTTTAATTAACGGAAATAATATTTACTTTTTTTTTATCCTTTTCCTTATTATTTATGTTTCGTTCGGCCGCGCGGACTTTTTTTTTAGGTTAAGCAATTTTATCCCTTTAAAAATTCTTCTGGAAATTTCCTTTTTTCGATAAAAATAATATTTGTTTTTAAAATGGCCTTTTTTGTTACAGTTAAAATATTTAATTTTAAATTTGTTTTTTTTGGATTTCGTTAAAATAATGCTAGCTTTTTTTTAAGATTTATCCTTTATTTTTTTATTATTACTAAAGCGTTTATCGTTATTTCGTTTACTGGTACCTTTTTTTTTAAGATATCGATTAAAAATATATCGGTCGGAAATAATAGCTTTATCGATATATTTTTTAAAAAGTCCTTTTTTAAGAACTTTAAATATTTCGTTTTTAATTTATTCCTTTAAACCGTTATAAAAGGGGAAAAATAACGTTTTTTTTAATAACTTGGAAATGGCTGTTAATTAATTAAATTCGGTAACGTATTTTATAACAGACGTAATTTGCTTTAGGTCGTATATTTTCTTAACCGCATATTATTATTTATCGGTATTTCCGTATAAAACCCGTATCCGTTTTTTAAAATACTTATAATCGCCAAAAACGTAATTAGTAATATTTAAATAATTATCGGGAAAATATGTTAAGTAATTACTAAAGATAAATTCGAATTAATCGAACATTTTTCCAGTAAGTAATTAAAAAATAATTATAACTTTCTGGTAATTTTCCGTTAAAGAATTTTTATATTACTTAAGGTAAAGTTTAACTTTAACTAAAAATTTTTTTATATTAATAGATTTATTATAAGGTTTAAGGGTAATAAGTTTATAACTTTTAATATCAGGTATTCCATAATAGGTAAAAAAAGGTATAATTCCTTTTCGTTTTCGACCAAATAATAAAGGGGCAAAAGTTCGTAAGTAAGGGATAAATATTTCGAAAAAAGGTATTAAAGTTTTCGGATAAAAAGTGGTTCTTAAAACCGTAAAAGCCTTTTTTAATTATTAAGCAAATTTAACATTTTCCTTTTAAAATTTTACGACTTTTTCGGCCATAAGGTTTAATCGTTAATTAATCGTAAGCTTTTTTTCTTTTCCTGTTTTTATGGCAAGGATTTTTTTAATTTTTTTTTTATGGTTTAATTTTTTAAGTTATATTTTAATAATCTTTTTTGGTTTTTTAAGGGTAAAAGTCGGTTACTATTAAAAAAAAGAAAACTTTTTTTGGCTTTTAGTTTTAATAACCTTTAATAACATATTATCGATTAATTAAAAAATTTCTTTAATAAGGGGTAAATTATATAATCCAGTTATTAATTTTTTATTAATTAATAACGGAGATCGAATATGTTATTTATTTATTAAACGTTATTTTATAATATCGTTTTTATTGAATTTAATAAAGTTTATACTTAATTAAGCTTTAAATCGTTCGTTAATTATTAATTAAAAAGTTATCAAAATATAACGAACTTATTATATATCCATCTAGAAATATAAGCAATATCCGAAATAGGAATTCTTAATTTGTAGGTAATAATAACTAATAAATAAAATATTCGTTAAAAAGATTTACAAACTTTTCTTTTAATTAAAAAACGGTATAATTACCTTTAGTTAAAAGCTTAAATTAATAACTAAAAAACGAAATTAAATGGAAGTTATTTATATAAAGAACCGATCGTTATATATCCATCCTGGATTTAATAAGTATATCGTAGATCTGTAAGATCTATTAAATCTGTTTCTAAATCCACCAGATCTACCAGATCCCCAAGTCTTGGCGCGAGGAAAGCCAAGCTTTCCTCACCCGAAGATCAGCCGTAAGGAGCCCACACCAGGCTCCGGAGGCCGGTTTCTCTAAAACAGGAACCCCTGTTCCTGTACTGTAACAGTTATTAATATACAAAAGAAAATAAAAAATTAATAATATATATTAGAATTTCCTTAAATATAATATCATAATCGTTTAATTCCAATTAAATTAAATTAAAATTCGTAATTATATTTTTTAAATTAAAAAGTTTTTAATACGTATTTTAAACCTTTTAATTTATTAAAAGAAATTTAAAAATCGGAATTATATTTTCTATATTATTATATAAATTCAATTATTTATGTTTTTGTAACCGCCGTATACGTTTATTTTCGAAAATTTTAACCAAATTTTTATAATATGTTTAAATATTTACTATAAGTCTTAAATTCTTTTTATTTATTATTAATTAGCTAATTTTCCACTTATAACAATTAAGAAACGGTAATATTTTTTCGTACACGCTTTTTTCGTTTATAAAATTTTAATTCTTATTCGTATTTATTTATAAAATTAATATATTAAAAAATAACCATAATATAAAAGTTTAATAAATTATATCTGCAAGGTTAATCTAGCTTCAGGCCTTATTTTCCAGGCTGAGCTAAATATACAGAAAATTATTACACATATAATCTATATAATAAATACTATACCTAACATCTTTGAATCCGATAATTAATTAATAGTTTTTACGGTTAAAATAAATTATATACCTTAATCTTATAAAACCTTATTCTGAAGCAGAACCTCACTTTGAAGTAGAATACGTGGTTGCCGATAAGCTTCGACTTTAACAAACCTTATGCCAGCCACGGTTCCGCATGGTCGTAATAAATCTTAAAAATAAACCTTAACGATAAACCTTAACGATAAACCTTAAAGGTAAACCTTAAGTACGCATAAAAAGCTATACGAACCTTTACCAATCTTACGGCTTAATCCTTCTTACGGTTTATTAAAATAGTTAAATTATAATTTATTAAAATAATTAAACATACCGCGTAATTTTAAATATATAATACCGGTAATCCGTAACCGTAAGATCTTTAAAAAAACTTTTTTTTTTTACGGTATACAATCCCTATAAGGTTACCGAATACGTTAAACTTATCGATATTATTATCGAACCAGAAAATTTATTTCCAAAAAAACGATTTCGGTTTTTAATTTTCGGCTACGATTTAATTCGTTAAAATTATAATAATAAATTTTTAACGGAACTTATACCGAATAATATAAAGAATTATAAAAATAATTTTAATAAAATTAAACGGAAAAAATAAAAACCGGTTTAAAAATTTCGATTTTAAATTTTAAAATAATGCAAAAAGGATTACGAACGCTGATTTTATCCGGCTGGTCCGGATTGCGAAAAATTTCTAAAATTCTGACGAAATCGATATAAATAAGAACTGGTTCGGGGCTAGATAATCTGAAATCGCCTGCAAAAGGGATAGGTTTTAATAAAACATAAGAATTAAGGTAACAATTTATCATTTTATCTAATTTTGTTTATACGGTTACCTTTCTTTAAAGGGGAAATGGATTATATATAAGAAAGAGAATTAGTATATTACATTATTAAATTTTATATTAAAAAACTTTTATTATATTTTATAAATTATTAAAAATAATAATTTAATCCGTTTAAATAATCCGGAATATATTAATAAAGTTATCCGAATAATAAATAATAATAGTTAACTTATAAAGCTTTTTAATAAAATTCTTTTTATATTAAAATTCGTATTTAATAATAATAAATATTTTTTAACTATATATACGACCTTTAAAAGTTTTAATATCGTAATTAAATAATAACGGTTTTGTAAAAAGATTAACCATATAATTAATATAACGGTTACGGTAATAAGCTGTTTCGGTTAGGGCTATTATAACATACCTCCAGCCTATATATGCAGCTGTACGTATTAAAATGATTGCTATAATTGCGATCATTCTGCCGATCTTTTGCCCTTGGCGTAACGGTATGGTGTAGCCGTAACATAATGATCGCATAATGGTAGGTAACGCCTTAGTGCTAGGTTCGATCCCTAGACTAGCCGTTGCTTAGAAGGTTTTCCCGGACGTATGCGGGGTAATACGGGGTAGACCTTGGGGGTTGGGTAGCTGTGCCGTAGTCGCAGCAGATGTTCTAATAGCTTGGGGACCAAGCTATTGGGAGGAGGGGCATAGTATTACGGTCGGGGCTACCGTGATATACTTCCAGCTTATATATGCAGCTGTACGTACTAGAATGATTGCTATAATTGCGATGATTCCGCCGATCTTTTGCCTCTGGCGTAACGGTATGGTGCTAGCCGTAATATAAGCTCCGTTAAAATTAAGTTCGTTATTAATTATTTTTTACGTTATTAAAAACAAAATAGTTATAACGGCTAACTGGTTTAATTATTAAATTTAAATCGTATAATTTATATAAACAGAAATATTATAAGAATTTAAATAATATATTAAAAATATAATTACTTTTAATAATAATTAATATTATTTATATTTAAAAAAAAGCGAACGTATATATATCTTTTTTAATTTTCAAAATTAATGTAATCGAATAAATATTATTTAACTACCGTTAATTACGTAACTTTAAAACCGTAATCGGATTTATTTCATTATAACCCCGACTGTTTAAAGTAATTTTAATTAATTAAATTATAATATAATCTTCCTTTTTTTTAAACTTTTATTTTTAATTAATTAATTAATTAATTAATTTATATTATATTATAAAAATCTTTTTTTTAAAAACTTTTTATATAATAAATCGTTATTATATCTAGTTATATTTTTAAAAATAAGAAAAAAAGATAAATTTAAACCGGATTGAAATTTCTTTAAATTTATTTATTAATAAATTTAATATAAATCTACTTTGTTATTCGGCCTATTTTTACGTTAATCTTTTTAATTATATAATGAATAATAAATAGAAGCCGTTATAATTTTTAAATTGAAATAAAATACATTTACTAATTTTAGTAATATAAATTCGTAAATAATATCTCGTATTTTCTGAAAAAAAAAAAGATTTAAGCGAGAAAAATCACCAAACGGTTTTCTTTAAAAGTATTAACCCGTTTATAATATTTTTCTAAACAGGAAAAAAATATTACGTAAAGAATTTATTAAAATAATTTGTTATAAGGTAAAAGATTTCAATAAACTAAAAACATAAACCCGGTTTAAAACTGAAGTATAAATTGTTAATTAAATTAATTTCATTTTTAATATATTATAATTCGATAAGGTAATTAAAACGTTATTTTTAAGTTTTCAACGTTATTAATAAGAACCTTTTAATAAGGATTAAATTTCCGTATCGTTTTTTATAAGTTCTTAAGTATTTTTAATTTTAAGTGGTTTTTTTAAAACCGAATATAATTTTTTACAGGTGTTCTTTTTAGTACTAAAATCTTTTTCGACTTTTTATATTAATACGTCCTTTATTATCTTTTTAATATTTTCCTCATAGATTTAAATTATAGCCGTTATTAACTTTATTAAAAAAAGAATGAGGAAAATTATAATTAGTAATTATTTTTTACAACCATTTTTACGATCTTTTATAATTTAATATCTTTAAATCGAAATCTTATTAAATAGTTTTATTTAAATATTCTTGGTAATTGAATAAAAAAATTCTTTTTCTTAAAAAAACAATTTTTTTAATCTTTTCTAACTATATTATCTTTATATTTAAATACGTTCGAATTTAAACTTTATTTTTATTTTCGTATATATTGATTTAAATCATTTTGAAGCTAAACTGATTCTGATGTTAATTAATTTATTTGGTGAATTTTAAGAAATTTAAACATAAAATTAAAGTTAAAATTAATTAATACTTTTTAAATATCTTTGTAATAATTTATATTATATATTAATTAAGATATTAATAATTATTTTATTTAATTATCTTATTTATACTTTTTATAATAACGTATATAAATATTAATACTTAATTAATACCCTTTATTTAATTATCTCTTTTTAATTTAAAAATATTTAGAATTTAACCTTAATTATGTTATATAACTTTGTAAAACGTTTAAAATAAATATAATATTTTTATCTGATATTAGTTTTATTTTCAAGGATATATATATTTATATTTTCGTTAAATAATAAAAAAATAATAATTTTTCTTAAATATATTTATGATTATAAAAGTATAATCGTAATATATATCGGTTATTAAGTTTTTTAAATAATAATAATTTATTAATAAAATGGAAAATAATTAGGTTTATATAATTATTTTACGATTAATAATATTTATAAGTTTGCGTATAATTTATAACATTATATTTTATTTTTATTATAAAAGTTATATTTTTATAAAGCCTTTTTTATTATAAATTTCATTTTAAGAAAATATATATACGTTATATCCGTTTTATAATTTTATAAATTTCTAAATCTTTATGTAATAAATATTTATATGTTTTATATTTAATTATTGTTATTATTTTTCTAATACTTTAATTTTATATAATTTCCTTTTAATAATTTATCGTTATGCAAGGTTGATCTAGGTTCAAACCTTATTTCCAGGCTGAGCCAAATATACAGGAAATTATTATACATATAATCTATACGATAAATATTATACCCAGTATCTTTAAATACGATAACTGATTAATAGTTTTTACGGTTAAAATAGATTGTATACCTTAGTTCCATAGAACCTCACTTTAAAGCAGATAATTTATCGTTATATTATTAAAACTTTAATATAAATTTAAATTTTTTTTTTAATAATTATAATTTGTTATAAGTTTATATATCCTTTTTTTATTAAATTATAAATTTGGTGTAAACTTTTAAAACTTTTTTTTTAAAATTCGTCGTTTATTTAAAACCTTTATTATATTTCTCATTTTTATAAATAATAATAAAGTTAAATTCTGAAAAATATTTTATAAAGGGAATTAAAGTTTTATAAGTTTCGTTTAATTATTCTTTTATAAATTAACCGGGTTTTAATAACCCTTTTTATAAATTATAAATTATTTTAATTTATTAAAAAATACTTTATAATTTCGTTTTATTAATTTTCTTTAAATAATAAATAACTAAAATCATAATAGTATTAAATAATTACGTGCTAGTTTAACAGTATTTTAATTTTATATCTTTAAATATATTTATATATCGTAAGATATTATGTAATAATACTAAATCGTTTACTTTTTAAAGCTTATTTTTCATTTTATATTTATCCTTTTTCTCCCTCGAAGAGACGTAACCGTATAGATAATTGGATAAAATAATAAATTGCTACCTTAATTCTCGTACTTTACTAAAACCTATCCCTTTCGTAAATTCCCCAGCCCCGTTCCTATCTATATCGATTTTTGTCAGAATTCTGGAAATCTTTCGTAATCCGAAATAGCCGGGTAAATTATCGTTCGTAATCCTTTTTATATTATTCCAAAATCTAAATTTCGAAATTTTCGAACCGGTTTTTATTTTTTTCGTCTAGCTTTATTAATAACATTTTTATAATTTTTATATTATACGGTATAAATTCCGTTAAAAGTTTATTATTATAATTTTCGCGGATTAAATCGTATCCGAAAATTAAAAGTCGAAATCGATCCTTTAAGGATAAGTTTTCTAGTTTTATAATAATATCGATAAGTTTAACGTATCCGGTAACCTTATAGGGATTTTGTACCGTAAAAAAGATAATCTTTTTTGGAAATCTTACGGTTACGGATTACCAGTATTATATATTCGTAATTACGTAACACTTTTTACTGTTTTAATAAAATTATAAGAATAATTAGCCGTAAAATTAGCAAAGGTCTACCTAACCTTTTATGCGTACTTAAGGTTTGCCTTTAAAGTTTATCGTTAAGGTTTATTTTTAAGGTTTATTTTTATGGTTTATCCCTAAGGTTTATTTTTTAAGGTTTATCTTTAAGGTTTATTTTTAACGTTTATCCTTAAAATTTACTACAGCCAGCTGGCATAAGGTTTATCAAAGTCGAAGCTTATCGGTAACCACGTATTAATCTGCTTTAGAATAAGGTTTTATTTTAAAGTAAGGTTTTATAAGATTAAAGTATATAATTTATCTTAACCGTAAAAACTATTAATCAGTTATCGTATTCGAAGATACTGGGTAAAATATTTATCGTATGGATTATATATGTAATGACTTTCTGTATATTTAGCTTAGCCTAGAAAATAAGGCTTAAACCTAGATTAACCTTATATATTTATCCTTTTAATTTATAAATTTGATAACCTTATAACCTTAATCGGTAATAACCGTAATGATTTTAATTACATTTTTAGCTTTTTTTTCTAATAAAACCGAATCCGTTACATAATTAAAAATTCTTTCAGAATATTAAAATTTTAATTTATAATTTTTTATATTAGTAAAACAGTTTCGACCGGTAAAATATTTTTTATCCGTATAATAGGTTATAATAACTAAGGCCGTAATTCTTTTATTTTTTAATAATATTATCGGCGAGAACCATTTTAAGTAAAAGTTTAACCTATCTTTTACTAATCCCATTTATTATCTTTATTAAACCTTTAACGATTAAAACGTAACCCTTTTTAATTAAGCTTTATCGCTAAATAACCTACGCAATTCTAACCTTTTACTAAATCTTAAATTCGTTACAAACTTTAATTATTTTGCCTTAATTTTTGAAATTTCCATTAATTTTAATTTTAATCGGAAGACCGTATTAGTAAAATATTTATTTATTTAAAAAAGTTTTTATTTATTATTAACGTAATTAAACATAAAATGTTTATTTCTAAATAATGAAATAATTCGTATTTAATCTTAACCGTAACCTTATAACTGCTATCGGGAAACATAAATTATATATCGATTACTTAAGTAATAATTCTATTAATAATTTATAAAGTTTTATAACTTTCTTTTAAACGTTAATTGGTAATTTCTTTAATATTACACATACGTAAATATTATTTTCCGAATATAGCTAAATATTCCGTATGAATAGTATAAAATAACTATATAGTAATAAGCCAAATCTTACTTTTTATAATTGCAATCTTTATAACATTACCTAATTATCATAAAACGTTTTTATTCGGAATTAATAATCTTACGGTTATCGTACCGCTTATTTATCTTATGCCAAAAAATTCCATCTTAAACAAAATCTTTTAAACCCATTATTCTAAAAATTACTTTTTTTTTATAGGATTTTACAAAATAATTAAAAAAATCTAATATCGTTAAAAACCTTACGTACTTTTAAACTCTTTAAACTAATTCTTAATTTAGAATTCTTATCTTTAACCCGTTTTAAATCTTTTTTTAATAACGTTTTGGTTAAAATATGATTAAACCAAATAACGTTTAATTTAATATCAATAAAATCGTAAACTTCTTTTTTTATTAATCGTTTAACGGATTAAAAATATCAAGTAACTCTCCGAATAAACCGTTTAGAATTAACTTCTTTTTTGCCGGAAATATATTTAATTTCGAAATTAAATATTTTTATTTAAACAATGTAATAAATAACCGTAATATTAAATAAAAAGTTTAAGAAGTTATTAATTTAAATAACCCTTACCTTAACGTTATTTTTTAATATAAATCAGATGCCATAAATATAATTTCGAAACCTTTTTAAAATTTTAAAAATAACTTAATAATTTAATTTCCTAACGTTATAATTTAATTTAGCATTTTTTTTAAATATTATTTTTATAACGCGCGGAATATTTAATGCGATTATTATAATAACTAAAACTATTCTTATAATTATTTTTACTTACATTAGTTTTTATAATAGTTTTTCCTATATCGGAACTATAATTTAAAATAACTTAAATTAAAACTATCGTAAACTTTCTTTTTAAAATTTCCATTATTATATTTTAATTAAATATTTAAATAAAAACCCTATTCTTTTAAAGCATATTTATAAACACCTTTATCTTTAAAACATAATACGTAATAAAAATTCAGTAATAAATGGTAATACTTAAAAAATCTTAATTTTAAAACGTTTTTATATAATTTAGTTTCTAGAATTTTAATTCTATTAATAATATCGGATTAGTAACTAATTAATCTGAAAGAAAATCCGATTATAACAGTAATCTTTCAATACCATTAAAATCCTGTCATATTAATCGTAATATTATTAAGCTTATAATTAAAAATAAGGTTTATTTATATTAATGATATATTATAAATAAATTTCTGGATCTTTAAAAAAACCTTTTCGTTATTATATCTTAATTTCGGATCTTTAATACCGATATTATTAACAAATAAACGGATTATATCGGGCATTAAATCTTTTAAAACTTTCCTTATTACGCGATAAAAATAAAAAATAAAATTAATAATTTTTTAGAATAAAGTAATTATCCTTAAAAATTCTAACGGTATCGAGAAAATCGTATAGTTTTTATTAATTAAGGCTAAAATAACTTAATCGTAACCGGAAAAGAATTTACCAAAATTATTAAAGAATTATATCACAAAATCTGCGGAAAACTCGACGCAATCTTTTGCCATAAACGTATCTTATAAGATAATAATATTAAATTTTATCGCAAATTTAATTCATTATAAGCTGCCGTTTTCGTTTCCTATAAAAAACCAGATATTTTTATAAGCTATATAAAATTATTCGAATAGGTTTTTTTATATTTGGATTCGTAATACGTTAATTAATTTGTTTTTTATGCTAGCCGGTATGTTAATACCTTTAGCCTATTATACCTTATAAAAGATCGTCCGAATTTCGTAATTTGGTATAATATATTATTTAATCGTACCGTATTTTTTTCCGGATTAATTAATAACTTATCGTACTTTTTCCAACTCCTTAATTTTCCAGTTCAAGTTTTTAAGTAATATTAATCCGTTAAGTAATACGTTATTAACAAAACCCATATATTTTTATTTCGGTTTATATATTATGTTCATTTATACCGATCGGTTATTATTAATCTTATTACGTATCTTATCTTATAAAATTCAGTACAAAATATATGCAATTTTTTTTTTAATTTGGCCTAGGATACCATCTCCAGGTTCCACCTTATTACTTATAGCTTTTCAAATAGTTATGGGATCTTGATCGGTATAACTATTATTAATTAAAACATATACGGGCTTATAAAGTACCTATTCGTTTTATCGGTTGCTTTTTTTATGCTTTTTATTAATATGGATATTATAAATAACTTTTCCAGTTGGAATTAACGGAATAATAATTTTTTTCGAACCTAATTTTATAATTTCTTCCATTATTTTAAAATTTATATTAAACTTTATTTTTAATTTAGCTATAAAGTTAAGTTTAAATATTAATAACTACGTAACGTAATAATTATCGACAATAAACAAAAGAAAAATAATTAATCGGTTAACTAATTAAACGAAGATTTCGATTATATATTTAAACGGAACTTTAAAAAAAATATTAAAACCTAAGGTTTATTCTTAAGGTTTATTTTTAAGGTTTATTCTTAAGGTTTACTGCAGCCAGCTGGCATAAGGTTCATCAGAGTCGAAGCTTATCGGCAACCACGCATTCTGCTTCAGAGTGAGGTTCTATGGGACTGAGGTATACAATCTATCTTAACCGTGAAAACTATTGATCAGTTATCGTGTTCGAAGATACTGGGTATAATATCTATCATGTGGATTATATGTGTAATGATTTTCTGTATATTTGGCTCAGCCTGGAAAATAAGGCTTGAACCTATATCAACCTTGCAAATATTAAAACCTAAAAACGATATGGAGGTTTATTATATAATTAATCTATATCGTTTAACGTATAACGCGATAATAACGGTAAATTCGGCTTTAGTATTAATATTCTTAAAAATTAAATTTTCGTTATTTTAATAACTTATTCGAACTATTAGTTTAAATAACGGGATAATATATTCGGCTAGATTTTATTATTAAACCGATAAAATATTAACCTCTTTTTTACTTTTTATTTATAATTAATATTTATAATAAAAATCCTAACGGGTTTTTTTACTTTTAAAAGTTTTAACCTTTATATTTCGGTTCCGGTTATCTTAATTGTTTCCTTATTTTTATGACTAAATACCTTTAAAGTTTTAATAGCTATAAAGTTCTTAAAGGTTTTTCCGAAATCTGGACAAATTTCGATTAATTCGGATTAAATAACTTTAAACTTGCTTTTAACATCTTTTCCGATCTTTTTTCCCAGAATTTAATTATATATTTATCGATTAAGTTTTTATAAATAAGTGTATTATTAATTTAAATAATATCGTTTATTTTAAAAGTATTTATTTTTATGTAAAGGACATTATTTATTTAAACGCCGATTTTTATATTATGAAACGAAAGTTTCTCGGATATTATATTATTTCCGTTAATTTCGTATTCGGTTATATTTCTTTTATACTTTTAGATTTATTCTTTTCCTTTTTAAAACGTTTGGTTATTATAATACTTATAAGCATAATCGGCTAATTAAAGTCGTCGCTTTTTAAAGTTTGGACTTTTTTTAAATATCAGATACTTGTATTTTTAACAAAACTATTCCATAATTAATTTCGTAAAAATACCTTCTTATAAAATGTTTTTTTGTTATAATTAACGAAATAACTTATATTAATTTCGGTTCCTTTAAATTAATTAATATTAAACCTTTATCGATTTGGTTTTAAAATTATAATATGCTTTTAAAATTTGGTTGGATTATTAATATCCAGGTCGTAATTAATCGGTTAATTATTTACGTTCCGAAAAATGTCATTTTGCCGATTAAAATACCGCATTTTTTTAAAATAAAAAAACCGGGCAACTTATGGATTTATTTTAAAATCTTTCTCCAAAGCGGAATTTATTATATAATCGTTTAATTTTTCGAGACCTAAAGGAATTAAATTAAGCCTAATATTATTTTATTTTTAAAGGTATTAAGGGAAAAAATATATCCGTCGTTAACGAATAAAATTACTTTTATAATTTTTATATTAATAAATAAACTATATTTTTATATATCAAATTTTAACTTTTATTAAAATGAATAAATATTATAATTAAAGTTATTATACGTTTATTTATGTTTTAATAATTATTACGCTAACTTTTTCGTCTTCGGTTTTTATCTCGTTTTCGGTAAAAATTAAATCGATATTATTTATCCGGCTAAAAATCTATTATATTAACCGACAGATTAACGTTATATATTTGGGCTTAAGGTACCTTTTATCCTAATAAAACGTAGTATTATGAAATCTGGGTAACTTTTCGAGGCTTTTTTTTAAAGGTTTTAAAGTTTTGAACTTATCGTATATATATAATTTTCAAATCTTATAACGCGTTTATAATTTTAAATACTTAATCGGTCCATTTAAATGCTATTTATCATAAATGCTGATTTTCCTATTAAGAGTATCTGGTTTACTGGATCGAATAAAACCGGTCCTCGTTTTTTTAGTTAAATTAAAACGGATATTTTTATATAATTATTTACGGCCTTTATATTTAAAAATCCCCACCTTATTAACAACTTAATTTTTAATTAATAATTATATTTAATCGTAAATTATCGCATATAAATTTTCGAACTTTATAAACGAATTATTAAAAACCTTTTCGAAATATTTAACAGATATATTTTTTAATAAGCTTTTAGTATATTCGTCCTTATTAATTATTTTTTTTTTTAGTTCGGACTTTTTAATAATATTTCGTACCCTGGTAATATGTTTTAAATATTAATCCTATACTTCATCAGGCTTTTTGTATTAAGTTAATTTCGTTAAAATCCTTAATCGACTTTTTGCTATCCGAATTTATTTAAGGTTTTATAGTTTAAAAGTTTTAAAATGATTTAACTAACTTCATCCCAATTAGTAACTTTATTAAGAACAACTTAATTCGAATTTTTATAACAGGATTATCGGGTTAATAAGGTACTTCACTAATTATTTTTAAGTTCCGTAAACTTATATTCCTTAAATAATTTATTAATTTCTTTAAGCTAATTTATAATTCCGGTACCTAAAAATTAAACATTGAAAAGAAAAGGATAAATCTGAAAGAATTATAAAGAACTAAATTTTATTAATAACATTCGCAAAAAACCCGAACTTTTATTAATTAAACGTATCGAAAAATAAAATATTTAGTCCAAATACTGTAAATTTTAAAAATAATTTAAATTTCTAGGCTAATATAAATTTTTATCTTTTAAATATATTAATTACGATTCTAATATTTATTTAAATATTTATATTTTTAACGAACTTTAAAGATCCAGTTTAATTATTATTATTTTAAGATTTAATTTCGTTAAATTTATTATCGTAAAAATCTTTTGTTAAGTAATATTAAATAATCGTACTTAAAGGAAAATTCGAAAAGTGAGAAACATTGGATATTAATAGTAATTTATATTATAAGATCTGGATTAAAATAATAATTTCGGAAAACTTTAATAAGTTTTTAAAAGATTTATCAAATTTTATTTTAAATTAATTAATATTACCGGTCCTTAAACTATTTAAATATTAAAATATTACCTTAATTAAATATATTTAAATATAAGATAAATAGCTATTCTAGATAATTATTCTCGGTACATTTTCCCCTTTTTGGAACTTAGAAAACAAATAACCTTTTTCTTTTTTTACCATCCGTCCGAATAACCTTTTTTTTAATCGTCGTTACGTCGTTAGTTATGTAATTATACCTTTTCTAATTTATTAATTACTACTTTTACTACTAACTTAAACGTTATAATATTTAAATTTAACCGGAAAAATAAATCCCTAATAATACCGCTTAATAATAACTAGATAAAATATTACTTAATTAACGCCGGAAAAATTTAAAATATATTTTACAACGTTTCGTTTTTGATTCCTGTATTATATTAAAAAAAACGTTAAAATTCTTTTAAATATTTCCTTTTTATATATAAAATAAATGGCTTTATAATATTATACCTTTCTTTATTCGTATTGAAATGGGGCGGGACAGAGTCAGTCCTGATCAGTACGAAGTCAAAGAGAGTGTCACGAGTCAGCCCAGGGTTCTAGAGAAAATTAAAGTCAATGCAATTGATTTGGTATTGAAACCAGTCTGTCTGTGTTGATGAAGAGTCTGATAATGAGTGGTGTCTCTCGGGGTTGCGCCTGGCGAAAAGGGCTCCTAGAAATATATGAGCGGTGCTGACTAACTAATCAGCGGAGCCACACCCTTGGCCTTGCACCCTGCACCATTTCAGTATTCGTTATTTTATTTGTATCGTTAGTCTTATCGTCGTTATATTTATTTTAATTTGTTTAAATCTTAATAATTACGTTATTAGCGATATAATTTTAATTTTTTTAGCCCTTATTAATTAAAATTTATTATTTATTTTATTACGTAATTTTTTTTAATACGCATAATAATCCGAATTACGTAACCGGCCCAGAACTTAAATAGTTAATCCATATTTCGAAACCGGTCGTTTATACGCGTTCGTATTCCTTTGCCCTTTTTTAAATAAGATTATTTTCGTAATAAGGCCTTATTTTAACAGTTATTTTTTATTAATCGTTTAAAGGATTACGTTATTATCGTAATTATAGCCGTTAATTATATACCGCTTAAATTATTATAACCGTAACTATAGTCGTGATCAGAATTATATATAATTATTATCGTACGTTTTTGATTAAAACCTTATCCATTGCGCCTTATAATCGGAAATCGAAAGCTACCTGAGCAGCTAACTAAAGCCAGTTTCCTTTCTTTAGCAGCAAAATAATATTAGGTGGGATAAAATCTGTTTTACTTAATTCAAAATCGAAAAAAGTATAACAAATAAGCCCAAAGTTCGAAAAATAATGGAAATTAGTATAATTAAATTGGTATTAAAACCAGGTTATCTGCGATGATAATAAGTCCTAAGTATCTCCGGGTTGCGCCCGGCGAAAAAAGCTCTTAGAAATATATAAACGGTGCCAACTAATTAATCGGTAAAGCCATATTCTCGGCCCTGCACCCTGCACCATATTAATAATAAAGTTAATAAAGTTAATAAAGCTTTAAATAATATCCTTTTTTAATATGAATTTTATAATCTTATTAATTATAATTAAGTACCTTTGTATAGGTTCGTTTTTTAAATAATTTTTAAATCGTTAGTACTTAAAAGGTACCGTTATTATAGGGTTTAAGGTTCCGGCTTTTCTGATTATATAATATATTTTATAAGATTTTTTCTTAAACTTATTCCAGAAAAACGTCTGGCTTTTCCAGTTGATCTGTAAATTGCTAGAACAAAGTTATGATATTCTTAACATAATATCGTGTTTTAAAATGTCGGCTATATTAAAGGTAGCCCTTTTAAGATATCCTTTTACTTAAATTATAAATTCTTTCGTTTTTTAAAGGATTCGTTTATTATCATAAGTAAACAGGCTTTTATTAATTATGCGTAATTTATATAACCATGATTTATAGTTTTACAGAATCTGGTATTTTTTTTACTACCTGAAAAAAGATAAAGTTTAGTTTTGCTACGGAATGGATTATAACGTTAAATATTTTATTTTTATAGTAAATAAAAATCTTAATTTAATTAAGCATTCTTTATTTTATTTTACATAAGGTTTTATATCTGGATGCTTTTTAATACCTTATTTTTAAAATCTTTTATAATCTTTTAATTAATATATTATAAGTGCTAAAAGACGTTTTTATTCGCGTATCTTTTTAGTTATATATTTCATATAATAATCGTTTATATATTTATACCATTTTTTGTGGCTAAATTAACATTTAAAAGTAGTTATATATTTCTAGCTTTTTTTAAGTTCTATATTTGGCAAATTATGAGGTTGAAAAAATAAACCTTTGAAAAAAATGTTCTCTTTAAAGGATTACAGTGGTCGGGGCTTACCTAACAGGATTCCCGACTATATATACCTATAAGCTCCCAGTAGTTGTTATGACCAGAGGCCTTGGCTCAGTAGCAGACGGTCGGAAATTGTGGGACGAACTTCCGATGTGAACCCAGGATTACGTAATGGGTTCGATGGACTCGAAAGGCCTGATTGGACCCCAGGAAATTTGGTACGTCGAGCTAGTTAAACCGGGTAACGGTTCGAAATAATTCGATAAGTTTAAAAGAATTTAATTATTAAAAAAACAATTAAATTAGTTAAATTAAAAATAATATATATACGTTTATTATTTTTTTATAATTTAAATAATATTAATTTATAATATAACTTAATTATTTAAATTATTTTTAATATTTATTACTATTAAACGTAATTATACTTTTAATTTATTATTTAAAGTTTTATAATTTTATTATAAATATAAATTATACGATTAAAAATTTAATAATTAATTAAATTAATTAATTATTATACGTTATAAGTTTTTATTTAATAATAAAATTAAATTTTAAAAAATAAGTTAAACCGTTAATATATCGGATAATATTTAAAAACTTATTATATAATAATATAAGGATATAATTAAAAAATTTAAAAAAGTTATTTAACGTTTTAAGGTTTAAATTAATATTATCCGGATTAATAAAGTTAAAATTAAACTTAAAAAATCCGAACCTTATAAAAAAAAAATAACGTATAAAATTTTTTTACCTAAATACGCGTTTATTTTTATTTCGAAAGAATTATTAATAAGGCCGATAAAATTTTTACGGTTACGGTATTTTTTAAAAAAAACGTTTTAAATTAATTTAAACTTATCTTACGAAATTATTTGAAAAATAAAAAATCGGATTAATAATAAATTATTAAATTTCTTTTTTAATATTATATTAATTTCGAAAAGAATTAAAAATTAATTTCGGAAATTTAAACGAAAAAAAAAATTATAATATAAAAAATTTTCGACCTAAAATAAAAAAATTTAACGTTTAAAAACTTTATAGCTAAAATAAAATAAGTAAATAAAAAAAACGATAACTTAATCGATATTTTTTATAAAAAATTGAAAAATAACGTTAAAAACGAAATTATTAAAATAATACGCTTTATTATCTTAAATAAATATATTATGAAAACCATAAAAATTAATAACCGATAATATAAGTAATAATAAAAATAAAAGGAATAATTTATTCTTAAACTTAAGTTTACGGGAATTAAGTAAAATAAAAAGTACGATATACCTTTTACCGCTTATAAAATAACCTTAAAATTTATAAAGTTAGGAATAATATAAAAAAGGGATTAAAATTAAGTTAAGTATTATAATTATAATAAAATAGGTTACGTAAAAAGTTAATATAAAATCCTTAAAAGATAATAACGTAATAGCTAGACCCCGGTACCAGAGGGATAATTAAAAAATAAAAAGGCCGTTATTTTCGATATGGTTAAAAAAAGAGAAAATTTTAACCTATTTCCAAAAATACGGAAAGGATTACGAAAAGTTAAAGTATTTTTTTAAGCCGTAATTACCTAATAACGTACCGTTATAACTAGATTAACGGTTACCTAATAGTTACAAAAATACGAAAAATAGGAAAAGTTAACCTTAAAAAAATTAATGTTCCGTATATAATTAAAAAAAGTAATAACGATAAAAGTAATAAAAATTAAATAAATAGGTTAAGAAATATTAAAGTTGGAACGAAGCCCTATACCTAGAAAAACCCGACCGATATGGGAAATTATACGCCATTTATTATATAAAAACTTATTATCCCCGATATTAAAAATAATAAAAATATATCTAATAACGGGTTACGCGTATATATTAATAAGGGTTCGATCTCGAAAACTAGACCGGAAAAGATATTAGGAACTAAAGGTAATAACGATATTTACGTACTATGGTTATATGAGATATTATCGATATCCTTATGGCGAAAGGAAGTTGGTTAAAAGGAAAAAATTATTTCGAATAAGACTTTATATACTATTACGAATAATATAATTATAAAATATAAGAAAAATGAATATATTAAACCGTTATAAAGGCCTTACGAAAGGTTATTTATAACTTACGCTTTAGGTTATTATTTATTAAGAAATTTAGCAAAAAACGAAATTTAAAAAAAAATTTCCAGAAATACGAAAAAGATATAGCATAATATAACGCCTAATGGTAATAAGAATATTACCTAAAAAAATCGATATATATCCGACGAAAGGAATTTTACGTATAATTTTTTAAATTCGAAGCTTAATTATGATGCTAGGAAGAATAGCTAAAAAAAACTTAAAAAATTAACCGAAAAAACCAGGAACGTATTAAAAGGTTAAAAATAGGCTTAAAAAATAAATGCTACCTATAAGAAACCTATAAGCTGGCAAAAATAAAGGAAGTTAATATATACCTTTTAAAAAAGCTTTATGTACGATAATAAGAAAGATAAAAATTCCTTTTATTATAATTAAAATACGAGTTAAAAAAATAATATATTATTATAGTAAATTACGGAGCCGACCCGAATTATATTAAATTAAAGGTAATTAATAAATTACGTTTATTATAAAAAGATAAGGCCGAATTTTACGAAATTAAAAATATAAAAGATATTAAATTTACTTATAATAACGGATAAGTTAACCGTAAAGTTAATTATTTCGAAACTTATATTTAAAAACGAAAATAAATTATTAATTTCGATATTATCTTAGTACGGAATTACGACATAATTTTCGATAAAAAATACCTATATTAATATAACCCCTTAATTAATTAGAAAACTGGCAAGGTAAAATTTATTTTACCTTTTATCGATAAAAATAATTTAAAATTTTTTTTATTATTTAACCGATAAAAACGACGGCAAGTATAGGTATAAGCATATAATAAAAACCTTACTACTTAAAAAAGTACGATATAAAAAAAAAAGGCAAGATAGATATATACGACGCGTTATTACCATAATTAAAGCACGGTTATACGAAATAAATAATAACTTATAATATTAATTTTAAAAGCCAAAAGAAATAGTTAAATTATTATTATAATAATATAAATATAAACGGTTTTTTAAGGAAGAAGTTAAAATAAGATTATTTTTTACTTTATATATAACCTAAATTAATAAAAATTATATACGTTACGAAAATATTTCGAAAATAAGTTTCGAAAAAAATATATTAAACGTTTTAAGTTATTAACAAAATACTTGATATTTTTCGTACTAAAGAAAAATAAAAAGTTATAATTAATAATCGATTACTGATAATTAAACGATATTACGGTTAAGAATCGTATATTTTTATCCCTAATTACGGAAATAAAAAATCGCTTTTATAAAGCTAAATAGTTTATTACCTTAAACCTATAAAACGGGTATAATTTAATTCGTATTAAGCCAGGAAACGAATGGAAGATAACTTTTAAAACCAAATACGGATTATACGAATATTTGGTAATACCATTTGGGTTAATTAACGTACCCGTAATGTTTCAAAGGATGGTTAATTATATATTACGCAAATATTTAAATATTTTTATTATTTATTACCTTAATAATATCCATATTTACTTAAATTCGGAGGAAAAATATAAAAAATACGTTTATAAAGTTTTTTAAGTTTTATAAAATATTAACCTTTTAGTTAAAGCCGAAAAAAAAAGTTTTATAAGTAAGAAATACCATATTTAAAATACGTTATTATTCCGGAATATATTAAGATAAACCCTAAGAAAATATTAATAATTTAAAAATGAAAAGTACTTATTATAATTACCAAAGTCCAAATTTTTCTTGGATTCGTTAATTATTACCGGAAGTTTATTTGTAACTTTAATAAAATCGTAATATTCTTATTTAACCTTATTAAAAAAAAGATTAAGTTTTAATAAATAGCCGAAATAAAAAAAACTTTTTAAAGGATTAAAGATGTAATTATTAACAAACTAATATTAATTATATACGATCTAAATCGCCCCGTAAAGTTAAAAATCGATACGTCGGATTATACGTTAGGAGTAATAATCGGATATAAAAATAATTAAGGTAACTTATACCTTATTATATTTTATTTTTATAAATTAAAAAAAACCGAACTAAATTACGTTCTACCAGATAAAATGTTCCTTATTATTATTAATATTTTTAAAGAATTTAAATATTATCTTAAAGAAAATTTATATTAAGTTAAAATATATATAGATTATAAAAACCTTACCCGGTTTATTACCACACGAAAGTTAATAAAACGATAATTCCGTTACGTAAAATACTTTTCGGAATATAATTTCGTTATTATTTATAAAAAAGGATCAGAAAATAACAAGGTAAACGCCTTTAGTAAACGATTAAATTTAAAAAAAAAGGTTTTTAAAGTTCCTTACCAAATATTCGACCTGATAAAAAAAGGATACCTAAAATTACGATAAATAGTAATAATTAAAAAAACAATATCCAACTTATACCAAAAAATCTAATAATATAATAATTAATTCCTAAAAAAAAAAAAAAAAAAACCGATAAAACCCAAATGCCAAAAAAGCATTAAAAAAAGTTAATACGCAAAATATACGAATACCAATTGCACGGATATCTTAAAATCTACAAAACCTTAGAACGGTTATAGCGTACATATTATTTCCCTAAAAGAAAATTAATAATAAAAAAGGTTTTACAAAAATACGATTTATGTAATAAAACTAAAATACGACGTTATAAACTATACGGAGAATTATAACTATTACTAATTATAAAACGATGATAAAAATTAATTATTTTCGATTTTATTATTAAATTACCATTATTAAAGGACCTAATAACGGGCATATATTACGATAATATCTTTATAATCGTAAATCAATTTATAAATTTTTCTTATTTTTTACCATGTAACGAAAATACAAACGTAAAATAACTGGCGTACGTTTTTTTTAAATACCTTATTAACGTACACGGACTTTTAATAAAAATCGTATTAAATAAAAATGTTACGTTTATTTATAAATTTTAACAAAGCCTTATAACATAACTAAACCTAAACTATAAACCTTTTAACGTTTTCAGATTATAAATAAATGGCTAAAAAAAAATTAAATATTTAAAACCTACTTACTGTATTATATTAATTACGAATAAAATAATTAGGTTAAAAAATTACTAGTAACTTAATTAACCTATAACATAAATTATTACAAAAGTATCAAAATAATACTAATTAACGCTAATTTCGGGTTTATATTAAAAATATACCGAAATTTATAAAAAAAAGGATTAATTAATATTAAAGCTGTTTTTACTTTAAAATAATTTAAATAATTATATACAAAAATAAAAACAAAACTTGAATTCGTACGTATTTAAATACAGAAATATTATAATTAAAAAAGGTTAAAAAAACTAACCATTTAAAAAAGGAAGGTAATTTATTTAGCTACTAAAAACATCCAGATAAAACAACTTAATAAAAAATTCGATTTTAAATATATCGGACCATATAAGGTTATAAAAAAAATTTCGAAAAATAATTGCTAGTTAAAGTTATCTTCCAAAATTAAGTTTTATCCCGTTTTTTATGTTTCCTTATTAAAATTAGCAACAGATATAATCCAAATTAATACCGGATTAAAAAAAAGGTAATAAAGAACATATTAATATAAAAAATCGAAAGATTTCATAAATATTAAAAAAAATGACAAAAATAATATTTAATTAAATAAAAGGATTACTTAAAGTTAAAAATACGTAAAAGCCCACAAAAAACCTTACGGAAATTTAGCGCTTGTTAAAAGTTTTTTACTAATAATATCGGAAACGTTAGGGTTAAAAAAGTTCTAATTTACGTTATCTAAGTCGGATTAATTAACTGCATTCGTAATACGAAAGGATAAGACCATTTCGGCCTTTAATTTATGCTACTTTTTTTAAACGTTCGAATTCTTCTATCGCCTTTATATTTTTGATACCTTTACGTAATATTTCGATTTCCCGTTTACGTAAAAGTTTTTTTTAACTACGTAATTAAACCAAATAACCAAATAATTCGTTAAAATGTTATTATAATTTATTAAAACGTTATTAAACAGATAGTAACTTTTTCTTAATAAAACGTTTTTAAAGTTCGAAACGATTTTTTTCCGTAACTAAACAATTATATTTAAATTCGGAAAGTCCGAATAAGTTATAAAAACCTTTATGTTCGAAATAACGAATATATTTTTTAAAATTAAGATAAATTTTGTATACTTTTTTTTTACGTTTATAATGCAAATAAAAAAATGCGGATATATTAAAATTAAACGTATTAATTTTTTTCGAAAAAATTAAAGCGTTATTACGTTTACGAAATTTTTATTTTTTAATACGGTTAAATATAACGACCAAAACGAACCAAAATAATATGTAAAAAAGGAAATTATTTATTCAATAAATACGATAAATAAATTAATTTTTAAGGGTAAAGATTTTAAAAAGAGAAAATCGTATTATAATTAAACGCTTTAATTTAATAACAAACGGTCGGAAATTATAAAACGAATTTTCGATATAAACCTAGGGTTATATAATAGGTTCGATAAATTCGAAAGGTTTAATTAGACCTAAAAAAATTTAATACGTCGAATTAATCGAACCGGGTAACGGTTCGAAATAATTCGATAAGTTCGAAAAAATTTAATTACCAAAAAAAAGATAAAGTTAGGTTAAGTTAGTCGAACCAAAAATAATATATATACGTTCGTTACTTTTTTATAATTTAAATAATACCAGCTTACAATATAACTTGGTTACCTAAATTACCTTTAATATTTACTATTACCAAACGTAATTATATTTTAAATCTATTACTTAGATTCTTATAGTTCTACTGTTAATATAAACCGTACGATTAAAGGTTTAATAGTTAATTAAGCCAGTCAGCCGTTACAATAGTTTTTAATAACTTAGAAAATTAAACTTATACCTTTACATAATTATACGTATTTAATATATAGCTACTCGTAATACGTAAAAAATCTTAAGGTAAATACCGTTATTTATCACCATTTACCCGTTATCTATTTTATACCTCTTCGAATCCCTAATATTCCTATAATTAAAAGTTTATATTTAATACAAAATATCGATAAGTAATATAAATATCCTTATATTATAACTTTTTAACTTTGTTTTAATTTAAAGTATAAGTAATATAACCTAAAGTAATCTGGCTATTAGGGGGATTTTTATATATTTGCATTTATTATCTGGTTTTATAAACGTTTTTTTATTATATTCTAGCCAGAAATCGTTATCTTTTTTTACGCGTAAGTAAAAGTAGCTATAATTAAAGCAAATAATAAATTATAAAAATTTATAATCGCTTATTAAAAATTTAAGATATGCCGTATATTCCGGGAAAATATAATATTTTAAAAAAAAACCCTATTTATGGTTACCGAAATCTTTTCGTAATTAACCGTCCTGGTGAAATGGGGCGGGACAGAGTGAGTTCTGATCAGTACGAAATCAAAGAGAGTGTTACGAGTAAGCCCAGGGTTTTAGAGAAAATTGAAGTTAATGCAATTAATCTGGTGTTAAGACCAGTCTGTCTGATGATGATAAGTCTGTGTCTGAGTGGTGAGTGTCTCCGGGGTTGCGCCCGGCGAAAAGAGCTCCTAGAAATACATGAGTGGTGCTGACTAACTGATCAGCGGACCCACATCCTTGGCCCTGCACCCTGCACCATTTCACTGGTCGTATATCTTACACTTTTATATATTAAGGTAACAAATATACCCTAACGTAATAGTTACTTTAAAAGCCGTTTATTCTGAATAGTATTTACAAATTTTAACCGTAATATTCTTATAAATAAGGCAATTTTTATATTCTAGGTCGTCGTTTTTAATCCTGCTAATTATAATAAGAATAAATTTTTAATCGGCGGAAATACAGCCTACTTCCTTTTTATCTTTTTTTTTGCTATTAATTTTTTATTTGGCCGTACGGATTTTCTTTTGGATTAAAGAATCCGTTCCTTTTAAAAATTCCTTATAAATAAAGATCGATATTCGTTTTTAAAATAGCCCTTTTTATCATAATTAAAATATTTAACTTTAAACTTATCTTTTTTAAATATTTTCGAAATAATATTAAGTTGTTTTTTAGATTTATCCTTATTTCTTTTACTATTAAAACGTTTGCCGTTATTTAGTTTGCTGGTTTTTATTTTTTTAAAGTACCTATTAAAAATATATCAGTCGGCAATAATAACCTTATTAATATAATATTTAAAAGGTCCGGTTTTAAATAGCTTAAATATTTCGTTTTAATTTATAAGTTTAAGCTATTATAAAAAAGAAATTTAACGCGTTTTTTAACAACTTAAAAATTATTATTAAACGGTTAAAATTAATCGTATATTTAGTTATTAATTTAATTATTATCAGTTATATCTCTATATAATTATATATAATTATTTATCCGTATTTTTAAATAAAAGTTACATTTATTTTTTAAAATGTTCGTAATTATTAAAAATATAATTAATAGCATTTAAGGAATTATAGCAATAATTTATTAAATAATTCTTAAAAATCGGTTTAAATTAATTAAATTTTCTTTTTAATAAATAAATACGAAATAATAATAATTTTTTTTTAATAACTTTCTATCAAAGTACCTTTATATTATTTAAGGTAAAGTTTAATTTCGATTAAAAATCCTTTTATATTAATAGGTTTATTATAAGGCTTAAAAAGAATTAATTTATATCCTTTAATGTCCTAATAGCTTAGTGGTCTCGAGCCCGGTGTCCTTTTTACGCGCTTGCTGCAGGCTTGGAGAACCTACAGCTTGCGACAGGACAGCTGGTTCGAATCCAGCTTGGGACAACGTGCCTTGGGTGGCGCCAAGCTCTTACACGGACCATTCTAGGAACTTCGGCTCTTGTAGCGTGGCTGGCAACTATTTGGAACTAGTGGTTAGGGGCGTTGGAGCTTGGTAGGGCTCTGGAACCAATTAATCGTATACTATTTAAATTTGTTTGTTATCGTAGCTATAACCCCTACTGGTTTTTTATCTGGCCCCCTTTAGGTACGGTTTTTGGAATGTGTCCTCCGGTCGCGTCATGTTATTAGTTGTGTATATATATATTTAGACGCGTTACGTATTTAAAAGATGACGGTGCATATATATACTTATTATCGTAAACCAGGCGTTAGCTTATATATAGCTTTAATACCTTATTAATAACACTTTACCTTGTATAACCTTTAATTTTTGGCATTTTATAATAAGCGGAAGAGCGTATAATTTTTTTTTAAGTTTGGTTATAACCGAACAAAAGGGGAGCTGGAGTTCTTACGGAAGGTATAGGAATTTTTATCTATCGGGCAAGTTTAAGGTTTTTTTTTATAAATTTATAATTTGTTTAATTAAAAAATTTAGTCGCTTTTTGGCTATAAGTTCCCTTTTTTCCCTTTCCGGTTTCCGTATTATATTTTCCCTTAATTTTTTTGCTTTTAAATTAGATTGCTTAAGCTATATTTTAATAAATCTTTTAAAAGTAAACGGTAAATTATTATTAAAAAAAGGTTTTCTTAAACCTTAAATATTTTTAAAAAAAAAGTATTATATTATTAATTAATTAAAACTCTTTCTTTATAAAAAATACATTATTTAATCCGGTTTTTAATCTTATATTAATTAATAAGAAAAATTAAATATGTTATTTATTTTTCAACGCGGTTGTTTAAATATTATTTTTATTAAGTTTAAAAAACCTTATATTTAATTAGACTTTAAATTATTCTTTAATTATTAATTAAAAGAGTATTAAAATATAACGAACTTATTAGATATGTATTTAAAAATTTAAATAATATCAAAATAAAATTTTAATTTGTAAATAAAAATAAAATAATAAATAATTAAAGGTTCATCCGTTAAAAAATTAATAAATTTCTTTGAAATTAAAAAACGATATTATAAATATTTTAATTTATATAATTTATATTTTTTAATTTAAGGTTATTTAAATTATTTAAATTTTAGTTCGGAAAACCCGGATTTTCTTTATCCGAAAATTAACCGTAAAAAGATTTATATTAAATTTTAAAGGAAATTCTTTTTAAAAATAAAAACTTTTATTAAGTTATTGTTTTTTATTTATTTATTTTCTTTTAATAATACAATTTTTAAACGTTACCATTTATTTAAATATTAATTTTTTTAACCTTAAATCGAAAAATTTTTATATTATAAAATCTTTTTTAAATTAACATAAAATTTAGAATAAGGTTTGATAAATTATAAATAATTCAATTTCCGTTTTTTAAGTAATTTTATAAAATAAATTCGAATAAATTTTAATTCTTTTTTTAGAAATGTTATAATTATAAAAGTTTTATTAGATATATTAATAAGTTGTTTAAAACGAAATTAAATATATATTTAAAGAGGAATCTTTAAAGAACTTTTTTATAATAAAATTTAGTTCTTTTAAATTTTATTTTAGTTTTATTAATTTAAATTTATTCAATAATATTACCGTAAATATTAAATTATTATATATGTTCTTCATTTTTTGTTATTTTTATTTTAATAATATTACCTTATAACCTTTTAAATAGTAATCGGTATCTTAATAATATAAATTATTATATAAAGTTAAACGGTATTATTAAATAAAACTTTATATTATATAATAATTAATTAATTTATTTATTAATTATATTTTAATTATATACTTTATAATAATAATAATATTATAAAATATAAAATATTATATTAAAAATATTAAAATTAATATTTTTTAAATTATTAAAAATAATAAACGTATATATTTTGTTTTTAATTTTAAATATTTAAGCAGTTAAAATTTTCAAGTTAGTTAAAACTTTAAATTTACCGTATATTTAAAATATTAATTAATAACAGTTACGTTAATACTTTATATACGGAAAGGTTCCTTTTAATAAGATTATATAGATTTTATTAATAAATTATATTAGGATATAATATACGTTATAAAATATTTATAATTAATTATATAATATAATATAATTAATAATTCTTATATTTAATAATAACAAAGTTTTATTTATTTAATTTACTATCGTTAAGGTTTATTCTTAAGGTTTACTGCAACCATGCGGAACCAGCCAGCTGGTATAAGGTTCATCAAAGTCGAAGCTTATCGGCAACCATGCATATTGTGACGGCAGCCTCACGATCAAACCGTGAGACTGGCAACCGTCACATGGAGCTGACAGCTGCCACCAGGCTAATCACCTGCTATACAGAAAATGGGAACATTTATAAATCTTTACGTATTTTGCGGCTTTACGTTTCTTTCCTTTTTTTCTTTTTCTTTAGTTTAAAATTTTCGTTTATAACGCTAATAAACTAGCTACTATATTATATTAATGCTAGCTGTAATATTATTTTAAGCTTTTTTTTTTTTAACTTAACGATTAATAAATAAGGTACTATATCTTTTTTACGTCGATACGTTACGACGAAAAATAATGCGTTCCAAACCAGACCTAAAACCAAAACCCAGATTAATTAATATCAAAACTAGATATTTATTAAGAAAAATTATTTATCAGTTAATTGACGTTTAAAACGATTTAAATGAATTAAAAATAAAATCGAAAATATAAAAAACGACGAATACCTTAAAAAACGGTAAAAAACGACGTACCAAAAAACGAAACCGAATTTTTAAAAATAAAAAATTTATTAAATTAAAACCTAAACCATAATTATTTAAAAACCGATTCCGATAAATAATTAATTAACGAAATAATTAACGATAACCAGAACGTTCGGGAAAAACTTTAAAAATTCCGTAATAAAATCGCTTATTTTTAAAACGTATAAAGCTATTATTTCCTTATTTTTTCCGCCGACATTAACCGTTTTTACCGGGAAAATATAATTAATAACGTTTTCGGTAATATTAATACGTTTTGCTTTACCGGTATAATAATATAACCTATTTTTCGTAAATTCGTAAAAAATAATAATATAAATTTTAACTATAACCGAAAAAAAAGCTTACGTTAACGATCCGGTTAAATTTAACGGAATTAAAACTAAATTTAACGTTTAAAGCCGCAAAATCGCAAATAAGTTCGAAATAAACGAACCGATTTTTCGGGACGAAAAAATTCGCATAATTTACTTAATAAACTTTTTACAGAAAAACGAATAAATAATTAAAATTCGTTATTAATTAATTATATAACCTTTTTTTTACGTAACCGAAATAATCCAGGTATTAAAATTATCGTATTATAATTCGAATTAAACTTTTATTATTAAAAAAACTTTCCGTATTTTTTCTTTTAAACCCGACAAAAATTAAAATATTTACGATTTTATTTTTAAATTTAACGTTTTCGCGTAAAAGGTTAAAATTGCCGAAAATAACTAAAAACAAGTTTTATAAAAATGTATTTCTTTAAATTTTAACTTACGTTTTTTAAAAAATAATTATAATTTTAACGTTATTTACGAAAAGTTTTATAACCGCGTTATTATAACCGTATATAATAATTAATTCGTTTATAAAAAATGCCAGCAAAAATATAAATCCCGACTATATAACTTTAATAATAATAAACCGAAAAATAAAAAATAAAAAACCCCGTCCAAATAATAATTCTAATAAATCGAAAACTTCGGATAATACCGGCAAATCTTTATCAGAAATCGAAAAAAAGGCTTATTAAAAAACCGGTACGTATTTTAATTACGGCAAAACAGAATATAAAGTTAATAATTACCTTAATAAAAAAAAGGTCGTTACGATAAAAATAATAAAAAATTCGTCTAATTCCGATAAATTAAAAAAAAATAAAACCGTCGAAAGGTTTTTCGAGAATTTTTCTTATATTGATAATAACGGAAATAAATAACCTTAAATAATATAAAATTTTTATTAAAATTACGTAAATTTAAATAAATAGAATTAATTTATATATTACCGTTTTTTATAATATTAAAATATAAACTTAATTTTTAATTAACCTTTTTTTTATTAAATAAACGAAAAAATAATTATAAATTTATATTATGCGGTTAAAAAAATTAATTTAATTATAAAATTACCGGAAATAATTTGCCGGTTAAATAAAAACTTAAATAATTATAATATTCGAAATTAATGGATAATATTCTTTTAATTAAATCTTTTAAATTATAAATACCGGATATAATATTTTTATCGGTTTAAATTAAATGGAAATATACAGTTTATTATTAAATTATAAAAATAAAAATATTATTTAACTTAATAATATTTTAGCTTTAATTAAATTCTTACCGGTAATTAAATTTTTAACCCGATACTTAGTAAACGGGTACGTCGACCTTAAAATTTAAAAAACCGCTAATTACCGTAACCGTATTATAAAAAAGGTTAATAAATAATACTAAATTTTTTAACGTTTATAAAAAAAAATCCGAAAATAATTTTACTTTAACGACCGTACTTATTATTCCGTTAAATATATTAAATACAAAAAAAAACCAAACGTATATAATATTAAGCCGATTATTTCCGTTATAAAAATTACTTAAAATAACGTAATTATTATTTCGTTAACGAATAAATTAAAAATTAACCCTTATACGAAATAATAAACCAAATTTTTGTTACCTGAAAAAATTATTCTTTTTAAAAATAAAAAAATTAAACGTTATAACGTTAACCGTTTTATAAAAATAAAAAATATATAACGGCCAAAAAGAATTTTTTCCCGAAAATAAAAACTTAAAATACGTAAAACGAATCCGGAAATTTTTATTAAAACTTTTCGCCTATTTAAAAAGGTTTTTTTCCAAAAAAAAAATAATATTTTTTAAAATTTTTAATCCGGCCATAACGTAATTTTAAAATTCGACCGGCCGATACCTGCTTCAAAACCTCCAACTTACCGCATGCTTATTTAATACTTTTTATTAAAAAAAAAGGTAATAAATAAATTATTAAAAATAAATTTTATCGAATTATATATACGAAAAAATATTACCTTAATTTTATTTATTTTAAAATTATATTTATGAAAATGCCGGTTTTATATCGATTACAGTTAAGAATATTAATATTTAAAAAATTATTTTATTTTAATTTTTTTATTTAACGGTATTATATTTAATTATTAAAATATTAAACGTTTTATTAAAATCGATATTATTTAAATATTCCATAAATTTCGTATCATTATTAAATCGGAATATTTAATAATATTTAAAATCCGTTAAAAATATTTTAATAAAAAATATTTTTATTTAAATTTAAAATAAGCTTTACTTAATAATAATTGTTTATTAATACTTAATTATACGAATTTTTCGATTATTACGTTAACGTTTATACCGATAACGTTTTAATTTATTCCGGCCCCGAAAAAAAATATTAAAAATATTACGAAAAGATTATTTACCAGTTATATAAAGTTAACCTTTAAGAAAATATTAAAAAATTCCGATTTAACGTTAAAAAAATAAATTATTTCGGTATTATTATAAAAACCGACGTAAATATTTTTATCGATTTAACCAAAATTAAAATGATTTAAAAATAAAAATTTCAAAATTTTAATAATTATATTATAATCCGTTTATTTATAAAATGTAATAATTACGTACGAATATTTTATTATTATAAAAACGATATAACCGAATTATTAAATCGTTTATTAAAAAATGTTTTTTTCGTAATAAAACCTAAAGAAAAATAAATTTTTGAAAAAATAAAACGGTTCGCTTATAAAATTTAAATTTTTGTTTTTTTTCGACCTAATTAACTAATTAAAATAAAATAAACGTATTCCGTAATACGACCGGAAATATTATTTGGTAATAATAAAATAATAACGAATAAAAATTAATAAAATATTTTTTAAAAATTATAATTTTAATAAAAAAAACGTATTTTATTTAAAACTAAAAATTATTTATTATAATTTAAATTTTCGAATATTATTATTTTAAATTTTAAGGATAAAAGTTTTTTATTATAACCGATTATTAAATTTTATTATATTTTATAAATAAATGTATTTTTTTTACGCGTTAAATTTAATAAACCGAATTTTTTTTAATTTCGATATTATTTTTTAATATCGATTTGGTAAAAAAAATATCGCCGTAAATATTTTATTACGAAAAACGGTCGATTTATTTATAATTAAGGTCCGAAAAAAAAATTAAACTTTAATTCTGCCAGAACGAATAAATTTTTTTATCGTTATTATTAACAAAATACCGATTAAAATACGAATCGAAAATATTCCGTAAAATATTAACTTAATCGATTTTATTTATTACGGAAACGAAACGTAAAATTTAAATAAAAAAAACGGCAAACTAATAATATTTAAAAAAAAAATAACCGACGGCCGTATTTTTTTCCATATAATATTTATCCGCAAAATTTACGTACCAAAAATATTTATATACCTTAACCAAAATAAAATAATTAAAATATTAATACGAAAATATATTTAATTCCGGCTTAAGTAAAATATCCGATAATACATCCGGAATTATTATAATTACCATTAAAATAAAACGTTTCGAAATAAAATCCCGGAATTTTTATATTTTTTTCTTATTTCCAAATAATATTTAAAATTACGTTATCGTTAACGGAAAAAATATGCCGAAAAACCGTTGCGGTTATAATTATATATAAACGTTTATTAATAAATTTAATAAAATTATAATAATTTTATTAAATAAAAGAATTAATATTAGCGAAATTTTAATTAACCGATATTACCGATATTTATATTATTTTTTTAAAATATCCGTTATTTGGATTAATAATAACGTAAAATAATTTATTTCTTAATTTTTAATTAAATTAAACGAATTTACCGATATTAAATATTATTACGGAAATATTTTATATTTATAAAATAAAAAATTAAATTAACGTTTACGTTTTTATATCGATAAATATTAAAATATTAAAATATATATATACCGGTATTAAATTTTACATATAATTTATGATAATATTTATTAATTAATATAATTCCGTTAAAAATTATATTAAATAAAAATATCCGAAACTTATTATCATTAAATTTAAATACCGTAAAAATAAAAATTAATTAAATTTAATAAATATTAATAATTATTAAACGAATTAAAAATATTTAAACTTTTAGAAAAAAAACCGTATTAAGAACGTAAAAACGTTAAATAATATAAATTAATAAAAAACGTTATTTAACCGATTTTGAAATTAACGATAAAATTTTCTTTTATTAAAAAATTTTCGTAACGTAAATATTAATTATTCGTTTAAACTTATAATAAATAAAAATTTTTAAAATTCTAAAAAAATACGGATATAATTTTATTTTTAATTTATTATCGAATTATAAAATAATTTATTTATTTTACGCCGACCGGTTACATAAGGCCGACGACGATCTATTACTTTAATAAATTTAAATATTACCGTTATTTAAAAAAATTAACGGTAAATTAAAATTCGAAATAAAATAAATTAAATAATTAAAATTTAACGGATATTATAAAAAATTATAATATTAAATTAAATAAAAAAGTTATAATTCCGGCAAAATATAATATTCCGTAATTAACTTTAAAAATATCCCGATTATAATAAAACGGTTTTATACGGAATATTTTAAAATATTTCAATTATCGGTCCGTTTATAAAAATAAATTCATATAACGGTTACCGATAAAATTAACGAAAACCATCCCGATAATAATAAAACCGTAAAAATAAAAATTAAATTAATAAAAAAAAACCGGTATTTATAATTAATAAAAATTCGTATATTTTTTTAAATTATATATAAGTTTTTAAAAAAGGATAATATAACGGTAACCTTACGATTAAACCGTAAAATTGGTAACTGTTATATGGAGCTAATAGTTATTACCAGTCTAGCCACCTGCCACATAAAGAATGGGGATATTTATAAATCTTTACGCACTTTACGGCTTTACGTTTCTTTCTTTCTTTTCTTTTTTTCAACTTAAAATCTTCGTTCATAGCGCTAATAAACTAGCTACCATGCTATATCAATGCTGGCCGTAACACATATAAGCCTCCCAAGCCGACATCAGTCGAGAAATTGCGTGCTTACGGGGGCCCAGTAGTCTGCTTCAAAGTGAGGTTCTGCTTCAGAGTAAGATTCTGCTTTAAAGTAAGGTTCTGCTTCAAAATAAGGTTCTGTTTCAGAGTAAAATTCTGCTTTAAAGTAAGGTTCTATGGGACTAAGGTACATAATCTATCTTAACCGTAAAAACTATTAATTAGTTATCGTATTCGAAGATAGTGGATATAGTATTTATCCTATGAATTATATATATATTAATTTTTTATGTATTTAGCTCAGCCTGGAAAATAAGGCTTGAATTTATATTAACCTTATTTTTATTTAATTTACATTATTATTAATTTATTAATTACTATTTAAACGATATAAATTATATATTAATAAGACTAATTATATTAATAAAACTTTTAATTATTTATAATTCTCCTTCGAAGAGACGTAACCGTATAAACAATTAAATAAAATGATAAATTACTACCTTAATTTCCGTGCTTTATTAAAACCCATCCCTTTCGCAAACTGCCTAACCCCAAGCCAGCTCTTATTTATGTCGATTTTTGTCGGAATTTTAGAAATTTTTCGCAATCCGGAGCAGCTGGATAAATTATCGTTCGTAATTCTCCAGTTTACATTATTCCAAAATCTGAATTTCGAAATTTTCGAACCGGTTTTTATTTTCCCCGTCCAGTTTTATTAATAATATTTCCATAATTTCCATATTATTCGGCATAAGTTCCGTTAAAAATTTATTATTATAAATTTTACGGATTAAATCGTATCCAAAAATTAAGAACTAAAGTCGATCTTTTGGGAATAGATTTTTTGGTTCGATAGTAATGTCGATAGGTTTAACGCGTCCGGTAATCTTATGGGGATTTTGTACCGTAAAAGAAATGGTTTTTTGGAAATTTTACGGTTGCGGATTACCGGTATTATATATTCGGAATGGCGCGTTATATTTAGCTATTTTGATAAAAATAACTCGAAAAGTTATAAGAATAATTAAGACTGGCAAAGGCTCGTATAATTTTTTATGCCCATTTAAGGTTTATTTTTAAGGTTTATTTTAAGGTTTATCCTCAAGGTTTATTGCCTGGTATAAGGTTTATCAAAATCGAAGCTTATCGGCAATTACGTATTCTGCTTTAAAGTAAGGTTTTGCTTTAAAGTAAAGTTTTATAGGATTAAGGTATATAATCTATCTTAACCGTAAAGATTATTAATTAGTTATCGTGTTCGAAGATACTGGGTATAGTATCTATCGTATGGATTATATATATAATGATTTTCTGTGTATTTAGTTCAGCCTGGAAAATAAAGCTTGAACCTATATCAACCTTACATTATTTATAATAATCTTAAAAATTAAAATACATTTAAAAATAAATTAAAAATTAAAGATTAAAAATTTAATTTATAAAAGTATATTATTTTTAATTAAAACCTTTAATTTAGAACATAGTTTTATTAATTACCGTAAATCGTTAATTTATTTTAAAAAAAATTATATATATTAAAAAGTTTAATTAAATAAATTATTTTATAAAAATTTAAATATATGGACCGAAAATAAATAAGTTTATAATTAAAATTTCACGATTTATATTTATTTAAAAAAAGATTTTCCGAAAAGGTTTTAATTGATTTATAAAATAAGTTATAAATATTATTTTTTATCGATAAAATAAATTTATTTAAATTTAAATAAAGATTTTAAAAGTTAATACGTTAAATTATAATAATCTAGAAACATTTACGATAATCGATTATTTATAAATATTAAACGTAAATAGAAAAAAGCGATTAAAATATATTTCGAAAATTATTAAAGATTTAATAAATAAATAATAAAAATAAAAAGTTATAAATTAAAATTAACCTTACGAAATTTTTAAACGATAATACCGGTTATTTAAAGGAATTAATTATGTATAATAATAATACCGATTATGTTTAATTAATTAAGTTTATTTTTTTTAAATAAAATAAAAATTAAAAAAACGATTATTTATTAAGTTATAACAAATTTATAATAATTAAAAGCAACGTTAAAATAACGTTTTTCACTTTTTATTAAATTTTTAATAAACCTTTTAAATTAAAATATATTTTTTAAAATAAATTAAGGTTATTAATAATTAATTATAAAAAATATTTTTTAAAAAAAGGTTAAAACGTAATAATTATAAAAGTTTTTAAGAAGATTATAATAATAAAAAACGATAAAGTTACAAGTTAAAGACGTAAAATACGTCTTATAAGGATTATTTATATTTATATTATAAATTATTTTAGAATTTTTATAAACTATTTTAAAAAAATATAAAGAATTTCCATTTTAATTAAATAATATTATTTTAAAAACGTATTATTATTAATATTCTTAAAAAAAAGATTAATTATTTATTAAACCTGATAAAATATTAATTATTTAAAAAATAAAATAATTTTAACGTATTTTTAAATTTTTAATTAACGTAATATAATAGACGTTACGTTTTATTCTTTTTATTTTTTCAATTTATAATACATATCTTGAATTTTATTAATAAACTCTTAAATTATAAAATAATAATTTACGGTAACGAAATATACGGAGAAAATATCGTTCTAATAAATAAATATAAAGGAATAAACCTATTATTTTTAAATTTTATAAATATAAAAATATTACGTTTATATAACGTAACTTATTGTAAAAGCTTTACGTATAGTTTAATTTATTTCCTGTAATTTTTCGAAAAAAATTATTAATATAATAACCCAAAATAAATATTTTATTTAAAATACATTTAATTAATTTATTAGCGAAAATATTAACTTGATAATATTTTAAATAACTTTAATTATTTATAAACGAAAGTTAATTTATATATAATTAAATTAAGGTAAATTAATAATAATATGATACGGTATTTAAGTTTAAGATATTTAAAGCCCGAATTGATTATTTAATTATATTTTTATATAAAGGGAATCCGTTTAAAGGGTTTAATAATAATAATCGAATATTAAATTTATAATAAAGTAAAGGTTAAAAGGGAAATATACCCGAAATTTAAAAAAAAAACGTTCCGAATAAAATAATAAATCGTTATCAATTTTATAAATTTCGAAAAAACCCTAAATGAATATAATACGTTATATTTATAACCGATAAATATATATTTTAAAAATCGAAAATAAAATATATTAACTATACTATTGTAATATTTTTAAGAGCCTTATAAAATTAAAATAAGGTTTCCTTATAAGTATTTAAATACGGTAACGAGATTTTACAAATTTATTAATTTTAAAATATACTTTAATTACCTTTTTTTAGTATCAGATTTAAACTTTTAATACCGTATACTTAAATTTAAAACGGAAATATAAAACGTTTAAGAGATTTAATTAAAATAAATAATTACAATATAAAATAAAATAAAATTACCTTTAGTTTTAATCGTATATATCCTTAAAGTAATAAATAATATATTTATATAACCGTACCTTTAAATATATTTTTTTAGCAAAACCTTTATAAGATTTATTATATTTATTTAATGTATAAAAACAATGTTATAATATTTAATCGAAAGCTTTAATAACCTTACTTATAAATATACGGCTATATAATTTACGTTATAATTATTACCGCCTTAAAAAAAGTAAAAGTTTTAAACGTTAGATTTTAAAGCATAAATTAACTTTTTTATCGGTTACCGATTTATAAATATTTATAAAATCTGGAATCCGTTAATTAATAAAATATTTATTATTTAAAACGTATAATTTACTGAAAAGATCTTTTTTAAGTAATATTAAAATTTTAAAATATAATTTCTTTTACGTTACGGAAAATAAGTTATATAACTTATTCCAGTAGGTAAAATTATTTAATTAGACCTATAGTTACTTTAGATATATATGAAAGAAAAATAAAAACTTATACGATATAATTTAATTTCTGGTTAAATAAGAAAAATAGTTCTAAAATGGTATAAACGTTTAAAAAACGTACGGAATAATAAAAAATAAACTTATTTATATAAAATTACTTACCTTTATATAACCGTTATATTTTAATTACTTCCGCTCTTTAAATTATTATTTTTTGTTAACGTTTATATTAATAATTATTATAATTATTACGCCGGTGGAAGTTTAAAAAAGAACCTTAATCTTTTATTATATTATTTAATTTAAAGTAACAGTAAAAAACGAAAACATTTTACCGGTCGAAAACGTTAGTTTTCCGTATATTCTATATTATAAAAATATTATTAAAAACGATTATAAGGTTTGAAAAAGCCGCAATTAATATTAAACGATTAATTTATTGTATAAGTTTACTTAATAACCGACCGGTAAACTACGGAAATTTAAAAAAAGATTTTGTCCGAAATACGTATTATTTTAATCGGAAAAGTTTTAATATAAAAGAAAATATAATTTTAAAAAGCCGTTAATTAATTTTCTATTAAAATTTTTTTTTAAAATATAGATAAAGATATATTTATAAATTTAATAAATATAACTGGTTATAAAAATATAAAATACGTTTCGTTTTATAAAACAATTAATTACTTTGAAAATTTTATAATAATATATATATATATTTTAGCTGGAAAATTATTTCGAATATTAATCGCTATTACGGTTAAATTCGACTTAAAGCTTAAATAGTATAACGTTATAAACGTTTTTATTAATACTAATTTACCTTATTAAATATATAAAATTACCTTTAAAATATTTATAACGTAATTAAAACAATTTAATTAAAAAGGTATTATATAAATTAAAAAAATTACATTTAATATAATAAAAGAATTTTATTAAGATATTTAATCTCCTTCGAGGAGACGTAACCGTATAAACAATTAGATAAAATAATACATTGCTATATTAATTCCTATACTTTATTAAAAACTCATCCCTCTCGCAGGAGTCTCATTCCAAGGCGACTTCAGACTGCCTAACCCCGAACCAGCTTTTATCCACGTCGATTTTTGTCGGAATTCTGGAAATTTTTCGTAATCCGGAGCAGCCGGGCAAACCATCGTTCGTTATCTTTTTTGCATTATTTTAAAATCTAAATTTTAAAGTTTTTAAATTTGTTATTATTATCCTTTTCCAGTTTTCCTAATAATATCTTTATAGTATTTATATTTTTCGGTATAAGTATTACTAAAAATCGATTACCGTTATTTTTGTAAATTAAATCGTATCTGAAAATTAAAAACCGAAGTCGGTTTTTTTAAAAAAAGTTTTTTAAATCGACGATACTATCGATAACTTTAGCCCGTCTGGTACCTTTATGGGGGCTTTATATCGTAAATAAGAGGGTTTTTTAATAAATCCTTTTGTTACGGATTACCGGTATGATATAGTTAAAATGGCGCGATATATTTAACTATCTTAATAAAGGTAATTCGAGAAGTTATAGGAATGATCAAAACTGGCAAGAGTTCGTACAGCCTTTTATGCGCATTTAAGGTTTACCCTTAAGGTTTATCGTTAAAGTTTATTTTTAAGGTTTATTCTTAAGGTTTATTTTTAAGGTTTATTCTTAAGGTTTATTTTTAAGGTTTATTTTTAAGGTTTATTTTTAAGGTTTATTTTTAAGGTTTATCTTTAAGGTTTATCCTTAAAGTTTACTGCAACCATACGGAACCGTAGAGCTAGCTAGTATAAGATTTATCAAAATCGAAGCTTATCGGCAACCACGTATTAATCTGTTTTAGAATAAGGTGCTGTTTTAGAATAAGATTTTATGAAACTAAGGTATATAATTTAGCTTAACCGTGAAAATTATTAATTAGTTATCGTATTCGAAGATATTGGGTATAATATTTATCGTATAGATTATATGTATAATAATTTTCTGTGTATTTGGCTTAGCCTGGAAAATAAGGCTTGAACCTAGATCAACCTTGTATTAAGAGAATTTTTTTTTAAAAATTTTTAATTCGGTTCCTTACGAGTTTTATGATTTTATTCGTTAAAAGGGGGGTTTTTTTTAAAAATAATATCGTTACGGCTTACCGTTAAAAAAATTAGGGATTCATTAATTAATTAATCTAATAAATACGGTAACGGTATATTTTTATAAGAAATAAAACCTTACAATTATTTTTTCGGTATTAAAATAATTGAAAATAAACCTAATAGAAAAATCTGGTTATTCTAATCTGTTTTTATAAATAAAATAATTATCCGGATACGTTAATAACGGTTATTAAATTATTACCGAATTTTGATTTAATTTATTTAAGTTTTGTTAATAAATACAAAAGAAAAAGCGGTTTTATTTTATACGTTATAATTAATATATACCTTATCTTAATTTTTACAGTATTCCGATTTATCCGATTTAATTTAAACCTTAATAATACGTATTATAACATTATTAATCCAATTATTTTATATTTAATTAGAACTAATATATTAACATTATAATTCGGGAATAAAAATTAGTTAAATATTTAAAATAACGCCTTTTTTGCAAATAATATAATCGGTTAAAAAAGTTTTTGAACTTATATTATAAAGTTATTTTAAAAAAATAATAAAATAAGAAATAAATTAATAAAATACAATATAAATTTTTTAATAACAGAAACGGAATTATTATTTTTTACTTAAATTATAAAAAAAAACCTTATTTTATTTTCGATTAATTAAAAATATAAAAACTAACCTAAATAAAAACCTTTATATATATAATATAATAATTAATAAATTATACGGTTTATTAATACCGACGTTATTTTTATAAATAAAATTACGGTATATAAATATATATAATTATTAATTTCGAAAATTTATAAAAAAGATATAATTAAGATAAAATATATATTTACGGATGATATATTAATTAACAGATTAATAAAAGCCTTATTACGCAAAGTTTTTAAATATTTTTAAAAATAATTATAATTAATAAATATTATAAAAACCTTAAATTAACGGAAAAAAATTTAAAAAGTTATTTTAAATAACGAATTAATTAAGTAAGAAAATTTAATTACCGAAAAAGAAGTAAAATAAATAATTGCCGTTTTAGGAAATAATAAAAGGTGATAATTTACGCCGTAACTGCGTTAAGGCGTTAAGGGGGTGTATTAGTTAGCAGGGGTTACGTTAGCATTCCATATACGGAAAGGCTCCCTTTGATCGGACCATATCTGCTTGGGGGCGACAAGGCGTTAGCTGCAACAATTGTTCTGAAGGGGGATAGCACTCCCTTTTCATTCGCCACATTAGTCCAGTCAGCTTCCGCAGGGAAAGCTTTAGTGGGCTTTCTAGCCGGCTATAGTACGCTTAGTTTCCGTTTTCGGCCTGGGACCCGCTAAAGAATTGTTGCAGCTAACGTCTTGTCCCCCCCAAGCAGATATGTTCCGTGGACAGATTATATTAAAGTGCAGTGCGCGTTCTAGAGCGCCTGCAACTAGTTATGCAATGCAACATAACTGAATGACCCCTATATCTGACATAAAGGGTTCAAAGCGCTAAGCCCTCTAAAACCTTTAAGCTAGTTACGTAACCTAGGACCTACGTCGGAGATATGTCCCACACTTCCCGACCCTCTGCCAACAGGCCAAGCCCTCAGGTCATAACACCCGGCTGCTCCGGATTGCGAAAAACGTCCAAAATTCCGATAAGAATCGACGTGCATAGGAGCTGGTTCGGGGCTAAGCAGTTTGAAGTCGTCTTGGAGTAAGATTGCGAGGGGGATGGGTTTTAATAAAGTACAGGAATTAAGGTAGCAATCTATCATTTTATCCAATTTTGTCTACACGGTCACGTCTCCTCGAGGGAGAAACTTATACGGTATAAGCAGAAATTTTTTTAAAAATCGTAAATTGCTTAAGGTTGTAATTCGGCTTACAAATTAGGTACGAATAATTAAAAATATGTTATATATATATATTAAAGGTTTAGATTAAAGAGGATTATAACTTCGGATTTATAACTGGTATCTATATTTTTAAAATAAAAATATAAAGATTTTGAAAAGATAAAAATTGGAAAATAATATAACAAGGTAAGTTTTTCTTTAATCTTAGCGAGCTCTATTCTCTGCCCGCGGGTCTTTGCCGGGAGATCCTTCTGGCCAATAAAGTGGACGGCTCCGTTGCAGCGATACTGGACCAGATCACCCGTTCGATACAGACGTGTATCCTGGGAAGGGCGCGTACGGAAGCAATGCAGCCACCGTGAAGGAGACAGAACGAATGGTGAATCAGGAAGGGAGTAGGTTGGGTCGTGGATATAGCTCCTTGCCACGGCTGGTCCCTCGATGACAAGTTCCCCTACTGCGCCAACAGGGACCAGCTTTTGGCAGTCTCGAGGGTCCACGATCCAGGCGGCCTGCGACGGGAAAGACCATCCCAGAAAAATTGGCCGCAGACCGATTGACTAGGCCGGAGATGCCGAGCGGGCGGCATTCAGCGGGATAATACCCAGCGATTAGAATTTTCGACGCCCACGTCTCGATGTCCAGAGCATGAATGGCCTCGCCTCCCAACCACAACGTCCGTAAAGAAGGGAAATCCTCAGATTGGTACATGCCGGCTAGTGTGGGTGCAAGGAAGACCCACGTTGCTTGGAGCTCTCCCACGGAATAAGGCGGGTCCTTTATGCGAGCCTCTTCCGATGGGATGGCGACCGAGGCCCCGGCAGTTAGTGCTGCGAGGATCTCAAAAATGCTGATATCGAACGCATAGGATGCAGAATGCAGTACCCGGTCGTGTGGCCGGATATATAGAGGCTTCAAGGATCCTAGCACGGATGAAGAGGACGATCGATGTTCAAACACAATCGCTCTCGGCTTCCCGGTGGAACCGGTCAGACCCAGCTGAAAACTAAGTCTGTTAGCTGAGCCTTGGCTTAGTTACTTAGCTTTGCTACTAGTGGAGATTGCTGTTTGCATCTCCAGTACAGTTTTCTCTTAGTTGTAACCGTTTTTATGTATATTTAAGGAGGTTTCACAACGCTCCTTTTTCAGACAGGACCTCTTAGAGGTCAACCTGATAATAATCTTCTTCTCCAGCCATATATGCTTCAGTGTGTGATATCAGGGTCTCAGAGAACCTGAAGTGAAGACCGCACACAAGGCATTGTTGGGACATACATTTGACAAAGGTGCTCATTGCCTCTGTCCGTCGTAACTATTCTCCGTCCATAGGTCTTCTCCGAGGATGATCAAGGTGGGTGCCAATCGATCCGCCTGCCGGACATTGTTCGCCGTCGTCAATATCCCGGTCGATTTCAACTCTTGGCAGATTTCCGTCAGACGGCTGAGAGGATAGGAGGTGTCGAGAGCACAAAAGGCGCCGCCTGCTTTGATGATACCCAGCATGGCAGCCGGTACCCACTTGCACCGGTCAAAGCACACGGGGGCAAAAACTCGGGTCCCACGCCCGCCGCATGAAGTTGGTTGGTAAGGGAGGATGAGAGGCGATCGAGCTCCCGGCATGTAAAGGAACCGTCTGTTGGACCCTCCGTCTCGGTCACCCTTGGCGAAGGGGCCCGGGTATTGGATCGTGAGAGGAACTTTCCTTGGGCCAGAATATCATGCTGGTGTTGAATAATGCATCGCTTCCAATGCCCTTCCCATGATGAGTTTCAGCCAGGGAGACGTGTGGGTATGAAGGTGCCCGGGTGAAGTCCGATTCCACTTTGTGAACAGTATCCAACAGGGTCATTTCTCCCCCGAAGTGTATGCCACAAGGCAATATGTTGACCCGTGGCCTGATAGTTGCCTTACGCCATTCACGGACATCTTTCGCCCAGTAGTCCCGTATCCAAAGCAGACATGATTTGACCCCGTATAGGTGCGGAGGACTATACCCCACGCTACCTTGAAGACAGTCGCGAGGGCGATATTAGTACTCTTAGAAGTCGTGGGACCGGGCATTAATTTCGTCCAAGTCGACCCCGACTGACCGAAGCGTTGATGGGATTGAGGAGGCTATTCCAGGCTTGAGTCGTGTTAAGATGCACGGTTCCACTGTCCGTAAGTGCGATCTCCCGAACTCGGATGACGGATCTTTATTCGCCAAGCTCTCGGTACGACTGACATCTTCCAGGGGAGAGTCTGGCGTGTTGTATGGAAGGCCACTGTCATCTGGAGAATGGCCCATAGAATCGTGAAGTATAGACTCATTGCCCAGCAACTGTCCGATCGTCTGACCGGGGTTTTCGAGAATCTCAGAATGACGTGGGAAATCCCAGCTGGTTCCATGACCATACTGCCCATATTGGCAGACGTATTCGTGAGTTTTTGAGTGATAACAATAGAGAAATCTTTGTGAAGTCAGTGTCGACTAGTGAGAGTAGCTGCCAGCTAACAGACCCGCGAGCCTCCAAACTTAATTATCTCTAGAACCCAGGAGTACCTTAGCAATACTATGTCTGGACCGTCGATCGTGACGAAGAATAGGTTAACTACAGCAGTATGTAAGAGGGAGCGCACAGGGTATCAGCATACACACAAGTAGTGTACATGCCCTAGGCAGGGAAGGCGGCATGCTAGATACGACAAATATCTAAATATTTTCTGATCAGCTTTTATGTAAATACCAAGCAGTATGTATGGCGAGGTTCTCTTGTATGCCCCGTAGGCGTTTTTGGCACGCACATCCTCATTCTGCGATACTGCTGTTGTTTTCCTACTTTAGGACTCCTGCATACCCGCACCACCCCTGATCTGATCCGAAATTGACATGTAGGACGGAGAGATGCTGAATTCACTCATTTTACATGATGCAACGTTATTGTCGTCGAACGACAAATAGGTAATGCAGTTCGCAGATAATTAGTTCTACGACCAATCATTTAATATCATCGTTTTACACCTGTAAATTTACTCCCGTATGCAAGAGAGAAGAGGGATGGCTTTCTGAGAGATTCCCATCTGCAAACTGTGACTGTTTAGGCTTACACCAGACTTTCTTTGTATCTTCTATGCTAATTAATTTTATCCAGAACTCGGGAAGATTGCCGGTTTGGCACAGCACTGTTGATTTACTGAAATGCCTGCTACTACAGCTAATGGCGCATTTACCTTAATAAAAATCATGTGCTTAGGCTCAGAAGCATAAAACTTGTACTTAACCTAGAAGGCGATCTGAGGCATAGCTAAGGAAGACGGCAAGTAGCACCAAACGGCGTCAGGATGCCCGGTACAACCATCAACGCCAACGCCCGGCGATATGAATCCAACGTTGCATTTATGCTGCCCCGATGCACCATCTGGCCACTCAGCAACGCGGTGTCACTCGCCTTGAGCTCGGACAACATCACCGGATGCTCGGCGTCAGGCTTGCACATCTCTACCAACTTGTGGCTGCCCCAGATGTCAGACCCGGCTGAAGACTAAGTCCGTTAGCTCAGCCTTAGCTTAGGCAGCACTGCTACTAACGGAGTCTGCTGATCGCATCAAGGGTACGGTTTTCTCTCAGCCGCAACTGTTTTCTGTGTATATAAGGAGGCTTCACTGCCCTCTGTTTCTATCTAGGGCCTCTTAGAGGTCAACCTGATAATATCTTCTTCAGCCATATATGCGTCAGTGTGTGATGTCAGGGTCTCATACCAGACAACCTGTGTGGTCCAGGTCTCAGGGTGAAGTCGGTCAAGGCCGTGAAAAAATAAAGCATACCTCGGCGGCGCCGGGACCACCTTTGAGCAACGCGTAATTGGGCTGGCCGGATGCTCCTCTGTGCCGGGGTTGTTCTGGATGACCGCACCGTACCCCAACCAATGGTCAGTCACCGGACTCCTCAAACGCTATGCACAAATATCATGCATCCGTTTGTGATTGAGGATCTCGTGGCGGAAAGCCTTGCTGAAGCCCACCAGATTGTGCACCCGCTTTACCTGCGGCGGGACGATGTCCGCCATCCAGTACAACAGCGAGGTGCATGTCTGTGGCAGATCCAGAATCCAGGGAGACTGGGAGACCTGTGTGGGTAGCCTCACGATCTTCTCCCCTTGCCGGATCACGGCCAGCCGAGGGTCGACGTCTCCATTCGACTTAGCCGCTTGCTCGGGAGACAGGAATCCTTCAATGATGACGACTCCGTCATCTTCGAGGGCTTTGTGCACCGCCGCAGCTTCTGCGGTGAGGGGAAACCGTTGATCTGCGGTTGGTGCTTGGATTGGACGGTCATTGTAGATTAATTTTAGGATAAGATCGAATACGAGACAGTACACTTTCCGGCTAGAGGTAGGATAGTGCGCCACATAGTCTGACTCAGCTTGAGTGGAGGCCAGACACAAAGGGAAAGAGGCCCCTAGACAATCGCCACGAAGACTGAACAAAGGCATCCAAGCTGCTATTCGAACGGTTTATGATCGAGACAGCAGTATGAGACTCAGGCACTTTGCACAGTGTAGTTAATCTACTCATTCAACCATCCACGCAATTCAGTTCTGTGGACTAATCAGGAATGCAGACTGAGAGAGACATATCAGGTTTCTGCACGAGAAACTGAAGGACATGCCTCGTGTATGTGATGAGAGTATATGGATCTGCGGCCTCGACATGCAGACAGCTGCCGAATCACTTCCCTGCAAGTGGATGTAGTACAATCCCCATTAAACACAGGCCACTACCAGGCCCATAACGTAGCCGGGCCGAAACTACACCTAGACTAATACGGTCCTGTCTAGATACCCATTACATAACTTTAAATAAATATCTCCTAAACTGTAATGTAACATACCCCTAATACTATTAAATATATTTACATATTTACTATACTATATAATATAAAGCATAAGAAATAAGCTTAGAATTATTTATTAAGTAATTAAATATATCTTTTTAAAATATTAAATTTAACATGTTATCTAATATTAATATTAAAATAACATTTAATAATTTTATATAATACTTTTTTAAATTATAATTATATAAAGAGAATATATATGCCATATATTAGTTGAATTAATAATAATTTATCTTATTATCTATGTTGTATTATAATACTTCGTTAATTGCAATAATATCCATTACGTTCGTAAATACTGCTGCGGTAATCACAGTGCAGCAAAGAGTAAGCAAGGTATTATATGAAGGCTCAACGTATATAAAGAACGAGCCAAGTTCATTGCTTAATATTATATTGTCCAACAACCACATTCCCTAAGATTATATTGTCCAACAACCAACATCCTTCATACGACATGTTCATCACCAAAACCCTTAACGCATCTCTTCAAGGGGTCTATAGAATCCTCAGCGATGTCCTCGACTTTCCAGACGATGACTGGAGACTCTGGTGGCATAGCACCGCTCCCATGTTTGCCGAAATGCTGCAAACAGCTAACTACGACATACATGCCCAATACAAGCATCTTCTTGTCTATAAGGAGCATGTCGTTCCCTTTTTAGGTGTCTATCCCAGGAATGACCGCGACCGCTGGCGGAGTATTCTCACCCGATATGGCACACCCTTCGAGCTGAGCCTGAATTGCTCCGATTCGGTGGTCAGGTATACCTTCGAGCCTATCAACGCCACCACAGGCACAGAGATCGATCCGTTCAATACTCATGCTATCTGGGAGAGTCTGCAAGAGCTGATGTCCATCCAGCCCGCTATTGACCTCGAGTATTTCTGTCATTTCAAGCGGGATCTGACTCTCGACGCGCAGGAATCCATTTTTCTGCATGAAAATTCCCTGGCCGGGGGTGAGATCATGACCCAAAACAAATTGGCCTTGGATCTTAAAGGCGACCAGTTCGTGGTTAAGGCTTACATCTATCCTACCCTAAAGGCGATTGCTACTGGAAAGTCGGTCCAGGAATTGATGTTCGACTCAGTCCGGAAACTAGCTAAGGAGCGTGCAAGCGTGGCCCCCTCCCTGGCAATGTTGGAAGAATATGTCGAGTCACGCGGCCCAGACAGCACGGCATGTCCACGCCTCCTATCCTGCGATCTGGTTGATTCCAGCCGGTCACGCATTAAAATCTACATTTCAGAGCAAGTTGTTTCGCTTTCTGCAATGCAGGATCTCTGGACGCTGGGTGGACGGCGCAAGGATCCCTCTACTCTCGCCGGCCTGGACATGATCCAAGAGCTGTGGGACTTGCTTCAGGTTCCCCCCGGTATACGTTCCTATCCCGAAGGGTATCTGCCCATAGGAACCAGCCCCGATGAGCTACTGCCCAGTATGGCGAACTATACCCTTCTGCCCAACCATCCAGCCCCCGAACCGCAGCTGTATTTCGCCGTATTTGGCATGAACGACATGGCGGTGGCGGATGCGCTAACCACTTTCTTTGAGCGTCATGGCTGGATTGACATGGCTGAGAAGTACAAAGATAGCTTGAGAGCATACTAGTATGACAACCCTCTCCGAAGTACCCCCCCTTGAGCTGGCCTTTTAATGACCCGATCGGCAGTCCGGACGAAGATCATGAGTCCATGAACTATGTTCATGCGTACATCTCGTTCTCTTACCGAAAGAATAAGCCGTACCTTGGCGTGTATCTTCAGAGCTTTGAGACTGGCAGCTGGTCTATTGGTAAGTTCTCTATAACTGAATCTCTGCGTACGTATGCTTGCTTATGCATGAGTGTTCACAGCCCAACACTGCGGGGGAGTTCCCAGAAGCAGGATTTCCAGGCCTTTCCAAGTCATCAAGCTGTGAGGAGGATGCATAACGACTGGTGCAGAAATATGGTTGATGACGTGGGGGGTGGAGTGCGTTTTCTTTCGATTTCATTGCCCATTCTTATCCGCAGAAAATTCCATACACTACATGCATAGCCAATGGTACAATCTCGAGCTTTGATCCCTAAATCTGTCAGGAGTCAAGTAAAATGATCATAAGTATATGTTACAAGTAAGGCGTAAAATTTACCTACCCATCTGCCAAGCTGCTGTGTTGCACCAAGCAAGTCGTCTCGCATATGTATCATACACCGAGGGGACAAATGTCTGGCAACACCTATACAAGCAACACTAAACTTACTATATTTACCTGCGTCTTATAATTCGCAAAGAATAGGGGAAATTATAACATCTATATTAAAATATAAGAAATTAAATGGAACTACCATATATAAAATATATATTCCGAAAATGTAATGTTATAATATTATCGTTTAACAATTTTTTTAATGCCTTATAATAATCTTAAAAGTTGATTAAGAAATTTACAACTTTTATATTTTAATATTATCTAAGAATATGAAAACGCACGCTTTATAAATAAAGTTTACTTTATTATAATCTTTAATTAAATGGGTTTAATTTTCAGTTAAGTTAATATTTGTACCATTTTTCTACGTATTATAGTATGTTTTTAGATATGATATGTTTTGGTATGACTTGTATTAATGTTGCTAGACTTTTGTCCCCCTATTGTGTACCTCACTTATATCGGAATGTGGGGGCGATAAGCCACCTTTCTATCGAAGGTCACATGGAACATATTACTTGCAGCTAATATTGGCTTAAACCGGGTCCTTGGGATCCGGGGCCTCCCTGCAAGACCCCCATTGCTACTTTATGCACAGGGGATTAAGGCGTAATATCGGCGGGTGATACCCGACCCATTCGTTTAACGCTAGAGGGCGAGAGTCGTGTACACTAGGTCATAAGTATAAGCGGATCTTCACATTGTCGCGTCAATCCTGCATATGCTATCGCTCGGCGCTTCGTCATCGCTTGCATTTCTAAGCTACCGCACGAATGGTCTGGATCCATATGGTACAAGCCAATGGTCGTTGCTCGGTTGGATCTGCCGAAAATAAATTGCGTTCCCGAGATCGCAGGACTGAATTCACAATGTTCCCGATTCGGTCACATACATACCTACCTACATATGTAGATCGCATACCGGGACTTTACGGCCGTACCCAGCTAGGGACACTCCTTTCCGCGCTAGTGTATCTGCGGCATCAAATCTGGATTGTATCAGCCGCTGACGTCGGTTAAGCATGCCTCAGCACATGTCCTGTACGTATTTATTATGTGTTGCGCTGTAAAAGTACCCCGCCTTTCGTGGCCAGCGGAGCTTTTCGTGGAGATTGCCAAGTCAGCGATTTCCAGAGCCTCGGGAGCTTTCTTGAGCTCGACATTGGTCTAGAGCGTCAGGGATCAGGGATCAAGGATCAAGGGGTTCCTTGAAAGGTGGTCAGCGAGAGAGCTTATTTGGACTACGCCTACCTCGCTATTCAGGGATATGTACCTTTCAGCTTATGCATATGCAGTTGGTACCTCTTTACATTTACGGAACCAACCTCGCTATTCAGGGATATGCAGTTAGTACCTCTTCACATTTACGGAACCAACCTCGAGGGAAGTCTCGCCCCCACCATTCCACACACATTAAATCAGCTGTTGGTTCAACCGGCATTGGCGTCGGACTAAAAGCTGGCCAAAAATACCCCACGACCACTGAGGTACTTGCGGTCCCACCAAGTTATCAGGCAAGGAAAGTACTTACGGCCATCAATTTCAATGGGTAATCAATCATATGGCGGCCCGGCTTGAGGGCCCCTTTTCTTGACAAACGTAATAGAATAGCAATACTCGTTTTCGAACACGCAATACTACATCATTCGTTTCTTTCCACAGCCTTAAGGTTAATCCATTCATCCTCTTTTCCTTTACGGATACGTAATGAAGCTTGTATACAGCTTCATGATGTTTACCGTCCTTCAAATTGACAAGTACGGCCTCGTAACCTGTAGTAATTGCCTCGCGTAAGTCAGTGTTGCGGAAACTTCCCTTAAACTTAACATCTGTTGATTCTTTAACGTGGATCCGCTCTGTGGTCATCGTACGATGATAACCACGAATCCTTGGTAAATCATCAGCCCAATAATATTTTGTCACAGTCAAGAATTGACCATATATAACGCGATTGCTAGCAACGCCACAGCCGCGTCGCTTTTGCGACAGTTATGACCCCGGTAGCGCTTCGCGCCAAGATGCTTTTGGTCTAGTGGGAGCGTTCGTGTCAAGCAAGTTTCCTGCACGAGTAATTTGGCCACTTGGCACTAGCGGACTTCTAAAAGGATTCGATCACGATAAGTTACCGAGTCCGACATGGGTGTTCCCATAGTACGGGCGTACTAGGGCTTACTTGGGCCTCCCGAGTCCGACATGGGCATAATGCACCACAGTCGGGGCAACAAGAACCTTGTACGTTGTGGGCATATATTGCCCTGCCGGCCAATGTCTGGGGGGTTTGTCACAGTTAGACCATATATAGCGCTATTGCTAGCAGCGCAATAGCGGCGTCGCTTTTGCGACATATTTATAAGCCACCAACGTTAACGCCCGGCTATACACTCCGCATAATTGAGAAAGAAGGCAGTAGCGTATGTATCAGTACAGAGCAGCAGAACTGTCCATGTATATGCAATATATGTGACACTAAATGTTACCCAACTTCAACTCATAGAAAGCCACATCACAGCCCTCGACCTCCCAAACCCGCGTATTCTTCAATCCGGCCTCCAGAATAAGTTCGTCCCTTTCCTGCTTGTCGTACTTGTAGCTACAACCAAACAGAATTCTCTCCTCCCGCCTCACCACCACCCCCTCTAGAGGAGGCCCGAGTTCGATATCCCCGCAGCGCGGAATTAACGACGCCTCGTGTCGACCTAGGATGTAGTTCCATTCACTATGGAAGTACCATTCGTCGGGATCAAACACTGCCCTCCCCTTGTCCGGTAGTTGTAGTTGTAGTCCTTCCTCCCCCTGTCCTTGTCTCAGAAGTCGATTGCCATAATTCAACGCCTCGAGCGCGAATGGTACAACCCCGTCACTGGTATAGGCCCGTAAAACCTTCGTAGGGAGCTTACAACGATCGATCGTAAGGAGAATTGAGGAGCTCTCGATGGCGTTCCCTACCAGAGCATCTTCTGCAATCCGGCGCAGAAACGCGGCGGCGTTCTGTCGGGAGTAATTGCCGATCGTCAGACCGAACAGAAGCATGCAATGCGGCAAGTCACGGATCACTGGAGTCTCTTTGAGCCACTGGAGTCCATCTTCGAAGGTCCCGTAGAGGGCGGAAAAACGGACATGGTGAAACTCCTCGGTCGGGATGGCTTGTAAGGTCGATGCGAGCTCGGCGGTGCTGAGGTCGAGGGCGCAGTAGATGATGTTCTTTTTTTGAGCCTCTAAGGCGTGTAGGAGGTGAATTACTTTGTCAAGACTCCTGCAAATAGACATGGTACTCCATGTGTCAGCGGATGGGCAGAGTCGGAATTGGCGAAATAGGGGGTTCCCTCTATGGATGACTCACGCGCTTCCCAAGTCGACCACCACACTGTTATCAGCAATCGTGGATGCAATATCATTCGCTTTTTCTTGCAAAATTCTGATTTCTTCGCGTCTGGGATAGAATTCGGGTTCGTGGGAATGATGATTCCAATGCTGCAGTCCCTCTGTACTGTAGAAGAGGAGAGCTGGAAGGGTCTTGGGTTCCTTGGTCAGCCCATCGATGACTTGCTGGTGAATGGTGCTCTCGAAATTGGAACGGCGGATGTCAATGATGGTTGGCTGAGCCTTGGAGGTGATATCGGGAAGAGCCATCGTAAAGGTGCTCGATCCCGGGTTCTCCTTTATATTCCCCTCTTCTTGGGCAATCAGCGGGGAGGAGGAATTCAACCAGAAGACTTACACATATACGTACATACACACACACACATATATATATATATATTCTGTATCTACAGTGCGGGGTTGGGCGAATAAGAGTGTGCCTGGCCCTCTTGTGTGGATCTGGCCTGTCCGAGAGGAACGAAATGACCTGTCGTATCTCTTTACTATTCACAATGGTGAATTGCCTAGCTATCCGTACGTAAAGGTCTGCTACTGCGAATAATACCATAACCACTATAGTTTCACCCAGGAGGAGAACCCTTCCCAGCCTCGAGATACCCAGCCTACTGCCCTGTTCCTACACATTCCCTCGTCATCCCACGCTTCACTCCCCACTCCTAACCTAGTAATGAACAGTCCATCCTTGTCTACTTTCTGCTTAATCCGCACCAAACGCCCGTAATTCTCCCCCCAGTAAGCGTCTTGAAAATTCTTCTCGCTAGGATCCCCCAGATTAAGATAAGAAACATTAAACGCCGGCTCCAGTGAGTATAGTACAGACATTTGAATACTATGTAATTCCTCTAGAGCCTTCTGCTTCCCATCGACGGTCCGTTCGACGCCTCGTAAATAACCTACAAGCTGCGCGGAAGAACGCCACGCAGGGTGCATGGAAGTAGTGTCACTTTTCTCATTAACGTGGCCGCCGAGATTGCTGCTGAAAAGGATATCGCTCGAGCCCAGGGGGAGTCTGGAGAAGGTCTCAGCCATCCGTACCGGTCCCTCGGGGGAGGTGAATAGCTGGTTGGATACCAGCACGGATGCTTGTATTATCCCGTAATTGTCGGGGTAAATGTCGGGTGTCATTCGAAGGTCGGAGCTTACTTTGGGCAGGAACTTGGATGAAAGCTCGTAGGATAGCGCACTCCCATTCAAAGGGGGGAGATGACTCCTTATACGCTTTTCCACCGTGGACACCTCGGTGTTGCCCATAAAAAATAGAGTAAGGCGTGCCTCCAGCGAAAGGTTAGAAGAGGGATCAAGGATGAATTTCCCGGTGACATTTTCGCGGTTAAACGTCTGCAAAATTGTGAAAAGGCCTACGATTCCATTTTCCCAAAAGGCCTTGTCCGCGCGAGGTGCGGAAAGGGATACAGTTGACACCACAGCAGGGTCGTCAGGGTATACTCGGAGCGTGGCCTGGGTAACAACTCCAAAGGTGCCGCCTCCACCTCCTCTTAAAGCCCAAAAGAGATCTTGGTTTTCATAGGGGCTTGCAGTAACGAGTGCTCCCTACCAAAAAGTAAGAAGAAAAACGGAGTCAGCCTGAATAGAATAACCAGGGATGGAAAAAGGGGCAAGTCATACATTGGCCATCACGACCTGGAATTCCAGCACATTATCGACAGCCAGTCCCCTCGTGTGGCTGAGTAAGCTGGACACGCCACCTCCATGGAGGAAGCCGCCAGCAGCGCCCACGGTTGGACATTCCCCACCGACTATAATGTAGCCCTCCCGGGAACCCCTTTCGTAAAGCTCCCAGTGCATGACACCAGCCCCAACTGTGACAGCAGGCCCCGAGGTGGTGGACGCGCCTTTCGCTAAAAAGTCTGGATGATACCGAATCCCCTTGAGTAAATGAGTATGGATCTGGAACGAGTCTCGAGACGCCGAACGGCCGGAGCCGTCATGTCCGGTGTTTTTGATCACCAAGCGTAGATTGTATGTCTTGGCGAAGAGGACTGCCTTTTGGACATGCTGAGGGGATCGCACGGTGGCGGAGTAGTGAGAAACATAGCCTTGGTTGCATGGTGTTTCGCTTGATCCTCCAACGGGACAAGTCTCATTCATAGATGACTCGCCTTCCCAAACCCAATCTTGTAAGGCTTCTATATCGGATCTGTATAAGTGGTTTCGAGTTACGAGAATGTGGCAGTTTGAATGGAACTGACCTGGCCGAGAAGCCCTCCAACCACTATCCCGGCTGAGATGCAACAGTTCCTCACAAGCGCTCTGGTCAAACGTCGGGTCATGACAGACATGTCCCACGGGCCTCAGCCGTACAAGATTGCCATCGATGGATGTGTTAAACCGGTTCCACTCTTCATCGGACGGCCAGCAGGATTCCGATGGCCGGCATCGACATGACAAAGCGGGGTTGGTGAGAACTAGGGCCAACCAGCTGAGTAGTCCAGCTATGGCAGCAAGAAGGTAGTATTGCATATCTGTCACGGAGACAGGCGACAGACGGAAGGATAAAATTGGAATGCCTCTTTTACCGCGGTCGTACGATATTGGGGATGTGAGAATCTCGATGCGCGAACCCAAGGGACCATTGGAGGAGGCCCGAGGGTGTGTACTTTAAGGTTACCTGCGCCATGGTCGACGTGGCAGCGAAAACATGCAGCCATCGCCTTATTCAACCATCCCGAGGTTTCGATGAGTGAAAAGATGCAATTCTGTTGAAGCCGAGCACCCTTGGATGACGAAAGCCCTTTTAGCTCTGAGGTTGAGCAACAGCCGCGCTAAGCTTCTCACGCGGCGTCGATCCTAACCGAGAATGCACTTTTACATGTACGTGCTATTTTAGCGCCTAATACACAACAGCCTTAGGCAAAGGTGGGAAGTATTGGAAAAAGCCATATTCTGCTTCCCTGTAACGCATTTCCTCACTAAAATCAGGCCCCATTTTTGAGGTTGGGGCTGCGCCGCAGGCGCAGCCGTGGCTAGCGCTTTTGATCAAGAAGTAGCTGCAAAGGTCAGATATATCGATTAAACCATTTTAAGAAAAGTTCCATAAAAATAACAAAACCTTAAAAATAAGGCCTAATGATAAGTTACAAAGCTTTAACTTCGTTTTATATATTTTTATATAAATCTTAAAAAATTATTAATACGAATTTATTAAATATAGTTTTAATTTAAGGCTATTTATTTAATAATTATAAGAAGTTAAAATAAAATAAAAATTTTAGCTTTTTTATATTTATTTAACTTTTTTTAAAACCGTAATAATAATATAAATTTAAACAATAATTAAAAATGTTATTTTATAAATATTATAACTTTTTACTACCTTTTAGTTAATATAATAATAATACAGCTTTATAAATTAAAATAATAATATATAAAGTTTAAAATTATTTATAATAAATTTTAAATTCTTTTAAATAAGTTAAATATAAGCGATATATTAAAATATTTAAAATAAAACGTTTATTTATATCTGATAACTTTACTAGGCTTTTACCGATATAAGCGTAATTAATTTATATATTAATGTTAAATATACGGTCGATAATCTTATAAAAACTTTATGCTATTAGTTTATTTATTTTATATAAAGCGTTATATTAAATAAGTAAGGCCGCATTTTATAAAAAGAGGTATATAATTTAATTTTTAAAAAGTTTAATAACCGATTTAATTATTATCCGGGCCGCATTTTTAACTAAGCTAACCGAAAAATAATAAGCTTTTATATAAGGTTAATCTGCGTTCGAGCTTTATTTTCAAGCTAAGCTAAATACATAGAAAGTTAATACATATATAATCTATACGATAGATATTATACCTAGTATTTTCGAATACGATAACTGATTAATAATTTTTATAGTTAAGATAAATTATATACCTTAGTCTCATAAAACCTTATTTTAAAGCAGATTAATACATGGCTGCCGATAAGCTTCGACCTTATTAAACCTTTAAGATAAACCTTAACGATAAACTTTGAGGGTAAATCTTAAGTACGTATAAAATGTTACACGAACCCTTACTAGTTTCGATCATTTCTACGACTTTTTGAGTTATTATTTATTAAGATGATTAAATATGCCGTATGATTTTAAATATACGACATCGATAATCCGGAACGGTAGGACTTTAAAGAAAATATCTTATTTACGGTATAAAGTTTTTATAAAATTAACGGACGAGCCAAAACTATCAATATTATTATCGATCTAAAAAAGAGTTCTTAAAAAGATTAATTTCGGCTTTTAATTTTCGGATACGATTTAATCCGCAAAAATTACGATCAGTTATCATATTCGAAGATACTGGATATATGTAACGAACCTGTCATACATCCACCTAGAGGTATAAGCAATATCCGAAATAAGGTCTTAATTTATAGGTAATAATTGCATAATAAATGATTTGAAAGTTTAATCATTAAAAACGTTTGGAGACTTTTTTCTTAATTAAAGAATAATGCTTTTAATTAAAGGCTTAAATTAATAGCTAAAAAGCGAAATTAAATAAGTATTATTTATATAAGAAACCGTTTGATATATCTATTTTTAATAAGTAGCTATATCATAAATCTGTATAATTTATATAATCTGGTCCAGATTAACTAGATTATTTAAATTACCGTAATTTTGGCGCGGGAAAAGCTAAACTTTCCTCACTTGGAATTTAGCCACGCGGGGTTTTATATTAAGTTCCCAAGGCCAGTTTCTTTAAAAATAGGAACCCTTACTTCTATATTATAATGCCATTTTTCCTTTTTAAGGATCTTTATCTTAAAGATTAAAACCGTAGAAAACTTTTTTAATTTTTATTAAAAACGTTTTACGAAGCTGTTTAATTAACTTTATTATAACAGGTCGTATATAAAAAATGCTACGTTTTAATTAATATAACTTTTATAATATTCGTACCGAATTAATTAAAAATTTTAAAATTAAAGCTTTTTTTATTTAATTTATATTAGGCTTAATAAGGTTAATTAGTTTATTTACTAAAGTATTTAATTTATAGTTATTATATTCGTTATTAAGATGCTTTAATAAAGTTTTAATTATAGATTTTTAAAATAAATAAATAAAACGCAAAAACGTTTATAAAAAGTTAACGCGAATTTAAAGACGAATTTTTAACATACCAAAAAGCGGTAAAAAAACCACCCGAAAAGGTTTATTAGTCGGTTAAAGCGGTTACGATTATAATAAAACCTTTTTAAGAAAAAAGCGGTAAAGATATTAAAGGAAATATTAAAATTAAATTAATTAAAGGTAACGGAAGAAATTAAAAAAAAGATTTACGTTACGTAAAGGCTAAATAAGCTCAGTTCGTTTCCGAAATAAATATTATAACAAAAACTTTTTTTTTCCGACTAGAACGCCGCAAGCCTAGATTTAGGTAAGGGATTGTTATCGCCTGTAACCTTAGCCGTACTGGAGACGGTTAGTCAGAATTCTGCCGGTAAAAATCCTTAACCAGGTTTATCCTATTTGTTAAGTATTTTAATAATTTTCGTAATTATTTTTAAGTAGGTTATTTATTTATTTAATAAGGTCTTAACTTTTCGTTTTAATTATATAAAAATGTAATACTTTTTTTCGTATTTGTTATCATTTTGTCCGATTTCGAAAATCTTTTCAAGAAAGGCGTTTTTCGGAGTTAGGCTTAATAAGAAAATATAAAAAATAAGGCATATTTTTAAAATCTTAAATAAATTAAACTTTTTTAAATTCTGTTTAATATTAAAACTTTTATTTTTATTAGAATAAATATACTTTAGTTTGCAAGGTTAATATAAGTTTAAGCCTTATTTTCCAAGCTGAGCCAAATATACAGAAAATTATTATACATATAATCCATACGATAGATACTATACCCAGTATCTTCGAACACGATAACTGATTAATAATTTTTACGGTTAAGATAGATTATATTCCTTAATCCTATAGAACCTTACTTTGAAGCAGACTGATACGTGGTTGCCGATAAGCTTCGACTTTGATGAACCTTATGCCAGCTGGCTTCACGGTTCCGCATGGTCGCAATAAACCTTAAGAATAAACCTTAATATTAAACCTTAACGATAAACCTTAAGGGTGAACCTTAAGTGCGCATAAAAGGCTATGCGAGCCCTCGCCAGTTTTACGGCTTGATCATTCCCACAGCTTCATCAAGACAGCTGAATATGCCGCGCCATTTTAACTATACCATACCGGTAATCCGCAACGAGAGGATTTACCAAAAAATCGTCTTATTCATAATCCAAAGCCCCCATAAAGTCACCGGACGGGCCAAGACGATCGACAGCACCGTCGATCTAAAAGAACTGTCCCAAAAAGACCGAATTCGATACTTTAGTTTTTTTTTTGGTAAATTAATCTTTTAATTCTTTTCTGTTATAATGTTAAGTTATCTTTTTTAATAAAAGTTAAAACCTTTTTTATAATCGTATTTATAATAATAATAATAATAATAATAATAATAATAATAATAATAATAATAATAATAATAATATTATTATTATTATTATTATTATTATTATTATTATTATTATTA